>BOPP01000114.1:3894789-3957313 GCA_017312745.1 Gryllus bimaculatus
GAGAGGAGAGGGAGAGAGAGGAGAGGGAGAGAGAGGAGAGGGAGAGAGAGGAGAGGGAGAGAGGAGAGGAGAGGGAGAAGGATGGGTGAGTGCTGTTCTTTAGGGCTTTGATGAAGGTTTCCCTGACCTAGGCAAATAATGATATGATGGTAAACTAGTTTTATAATTTTATTATTCTACACTATGAGACAGAACCCAGTTTCCATGCTTTACATTATGCAGTGTTTGAACAAAGTATTCAACTATGTCCTTTAATTTGAAATCACCATAAAATGAAACTAAATTTCAAAATTTGGAAGCATTTCTGCAATGTAATAATCTTGTAACCTTGTAGTATCATGGTGAACATTCTAAGAAAATTTGTTTATTCATTGTTCAATAGTTAATGCTTTGATACAATTCTGATGAAATTTCCTGAAAATCCAAAACTTTTCTGTGAACCTAAACTTAAAATTGTGCATTTCTGGACACCTTCAATCAACATTTTCTCATGAATGGCTAAGAAGCCGAAAAAAATATATCTCCTTATATGCGTAAATAAAGTGGATCTACTTAAATAGTGCAGTCAACGCACAACCGTGTCGACATTGCAGCAAACCCCTGTTGGAGGAGGGCATATGTGCCTTGAATCAAATACAACAGAGCGTCATTTCTACTCCAAAATGTCTGTAAAATATAACAAGACGCCAAATATTTGTCATTCATGAAAACTACAATTGTCAACACCAATTTGCGGAAGTTTGGTGAAATCGGCATTAACACTGGAACTCACCGTATACTGATAACATAGTGCACCAATGTCTCTGAGTTAGAGTTGGAACCTCCCAAATCACAGGCTGAGAATAGAATGTACTTCTATTTCCTGTGGCAAAACCTCATCAGATTTCCACATAGCACAGATTTCTTTGTGCTCCCTTTAAATTTAAACACTGTCACATACTTGCACTTTAGTGGATATGATGACGTATGTAAATGTGTGCCAAAAGTTAGCATGAATCTGAAAATAATAAAAAATCTCAGTTTTGAAATCAAATTCTTGTTTTTTCCCAGGATCTTCCAGGCTTTTGGCCATTTCCGTATTTCCCCCTGGTTTTCAAGGATTCCAGGTTTGCTGGTCATAATAAATAAGCCTTTCATAACCAGAATATTCTTTTGGCTAAACCCCCCCTAAAATGTAATTTGCATAGTACAAATTGGTTATTAAATTGATAGAAGTTATTTGAAGGATAGAAAACAAAATGTTAAATATAAATTATTGATCTCAACGATATTAATGGTTTTCTGTGTTACAGGGTTCACATCTGTGGAACCTTATTGTTTTTAATTTTTATTAACAATATTAAAGTCCTCATCAATTTTGTTAAGTATAAGGGTTTGCAGGAAAGGCATCTTTTGCTGGTTTCATTTTCTAAATAAAGCATCTGTGATCTCTCTGCTACTGTCTTGAACCCATCTTTTTTTTTTGCTCTTGTTGTTCTCTTTGCATAAAAAAGTCGCTTTTCTAATTTTGATTTTGTTTGTAATTAGCGTGATTTTAATGTCACTCTAATACCACCATTTACTTTGGATCTTGGAAAATGATAGCATTAGTTACACAGTAGATTTAAAGCCACTAGTAGTGTTCTTGAAGCTTTCCGTAAAGGTAGGTCTAGGATAACCTCGCCAAGAACTGACCGTGCAACCATAAGCATAAGTAAACAAAATCACAGAGATAGTATACCTGATGTTTCAGTGAAAGTGCAGGATAATTTGGACATAAACATCAATGGTGAAATCTTAGGTCATCATCGAAGAGAAGCTGGGCTAATATTTTATATAGCCTTGCAGTAAGACAGTTTACCGAGCAAATTAAGAAAAGGCGAAAGTGATTTGTTATGAGAGGAGTAATTGGTTGAAAGAGGACCGGCAAAGACAGGTTTTTTCTGATACAAGCAGATTCAAACTGAATCCAAGATGACGGTAAGTGAAGGTTAGGTGAACTTTAACAGAAAAGTTTCAGCCACCCTGCATTGCACCTTCGTTTTAGGTGGAGGTGAAGCAATAAGGATTTGGAGGTGCCCAACCTACAAAGGACTTTGAGAATTGTACATTATAGATGGATCAGTGAATAGCCAGAGATATGTTCAAATATTAGAAGTAATGGTTCCTTCAGTGATTAGGCTAATGGGAGAGAATCACCTTTTCCACCAAGAAGATGCTGCCTGTTACCAGTTGCTTTACTGGTTTAAAGAAAATGATATTGAGCTGTTACTATGGCCAGATTACTCACCAGACCTTAATCCCATTGAGAACGAGTGGAATTCTATGGCAGTTAAGTTGGCCAAGAGGAAGTTCAAATCAAATGGAGAATTAAAACAGAATATTGCTGTATTATGGCGAGACTTCTCTGTCAATGAATACCGGAGTCTGAATAACACAATGCCAGATTGTGTGAAGATGGTCAGAACAGGCAAGAGAGGGCATATTGATTCCTAAGATTGTATGATGGTTCTTTTTGATTTTTTGTAAAAATTTAAAATATTCTTAGAGAAAACTCAAAATTTGTTTTTGTTTTTTTTCCAGAGAGTCCTTAAACTTTTGACTGATACCATACTTGACTAGTATTCTTCATGTCTTCTGAGCTGATGGGCCTTGGTCCAATTGGACCACGGCCCATCAGCCCGGAAGACATGAAGAATATTGACTCTGGCCATGAAGCCTTCAATGCTGTATATACTTGACAAGACTTTAAGAGCTTAGATTACTGTCATAAAGTAATAATTAAACATGCAACTATGGAATTTATCCTCCAAATTAGAGATAAGTAATCCTCACCTCTTTTCTTTGATGTTCGAATATTTCTCATTCGTGAAAGCAAAATATTCATCACATTGCCATTTTCAGAATTCTTCTGAGAAAACTCTGAGAGAACATTCATAGTACCCCAATCATTGCTCTCTTTTGCGTAGTCGAAGGCATTCTTGCCCACTTCATCTTTCAGCCAAGGAGATCCCCCTCCTTCCAAAAGGACCTGCAGGACTTTTGCATGACCCCAGGAAGCGGCTACATGCACTGGTGTCAAGTCTTCATCTGCCCTGTAAATGTCAGATTTCATACTCACTTGGTTTGGTTTGTTCAAACATCTGATGTTATCATGGCCTAAAATGGTTTCAGTAATGTGGACGCAAACCTATTTGATTATTACTTCCTGATTATGATAGCGTATTACTATTTTCTGAATTATATGTCTTATTACTT
Source organism: Gryllus bimaculatus (assembly GCA_017312745.1). NCBI lineage: Eukaryota > Metazoa > Arthropoda > Insecta > Orthoptera > Gryllidae > Gryllus > Gryllus bimaculatus. The sequence goes on from BOPP01000114.1 coordinate 3,898,027, forward strand.
ATAGTGTTAGAGAAGATATACAGAAGAATTACAGAGAGTAGTACAGAAAAAATTGAATGCAGTCCTACTTTTCACAAAAGTACATCAACTGAGTTACAAGTTGCAAACAAAAATTTAGACAATCTACTAGACATTTCACATATAACATGAACATCTCCCTCTGAATACTGATTGCATGATACAAAATGAATTACCATAAGTTGATTTGCTTGAAAGTAAATTTAATTAATTTAAAAAAACTTATTTGAAATATTTCTAGACCAGAATATGGCTTGGATGGAAATTTCATGAAGACACATTAGATTAAAATTGGTATAGGGCACCTCCAATATTATACCAATTAACATAGAATGATCCAAGTGTATTGCCCAAATGTTAGAGCTGATAGAGACAGCTGGAATTTAGAAAGGCCAACTCATATTCACTGGCTCAAGGCAAGACTGACAGTTTAAAAGACTTCATAAATCATTAAAATAAATTTCAATGTACTTTGTTACTTGTTAGTTACAACTAAGAAATTGCTATATTACATGCAAGACACAAGTTTACTAGCAATTACTTCACGTTCGGGTTCCCATTGTGAATAAGAAAGAGTCTGCAAGCAGCTTCGGCGAAATCTTCATCCTCAGATCCGGCGACCGCATGAAAAGGAGTGTAATTTAATTCTGGGAGGAGGACGTTTGGATCAGAGTCTTCATTCTCCAAAATTTCCCTCAAATCCCTGAGAGACAAGCATATTAATTAACTGTATTAGATAAACTGTGGGGGCTGAAATGCAGTTTGTGATCCAATTCCTTCACTCGCACGGAACAAAAACCAAACAAACTAACATATCTGATCTTGAGCGGAATTATAAGAGTACATGCACGGTGTAAAATATATCATACACCGTGGTACATGTGGAGAACATAAAGAACACATACACGCCAAATTATTTTTAAGGTGATTTATCTCTAGACCCTGTTCACATAAAATGCGTACGTAATTAGTTGGACAGACTCAAGAATGTTTTGTGCTAAGGGGAGGGTCGAGCCTAGTCCTCAACTTGCGCCGCGAAAGTCGAAACGTCTCATCCGCGCGCGTAAACGAATCTGATCACAATTTGCCTTCCTATTACAGTTGGTCATTTTACAGACGAACATTCGTAAAGAAAAGTTGTAAAAAATAAATAAATAAAAAAAGTAGTGTTTGCGAAACAAACCTTATATTGCAGTCTTCGATACAATCTTTCAAGCAAGTCGCCAAATATATAACACGGGCTTTTGCCATGGTCCTACGTGGCGGCAGGTAGGCGGCGTCTTCCAAGATACCGAGTTAAGGGTCCATTCACAAGAGTACTTCCAATTTGTTTGTGGCGGAGTCATATACTCATACCAGTGTATCATAACAGATAACGACCAGTCCTATGTCATATAAAAATTACACTCTTCGATTGTGCTCTCAGGTGTCCCTAGTCACTAGCCGAGTCGGTATTTACTTTTTTAATGATATCATAGCGTAAGCGTCATCAGCGATCAGCTGGACCGGCTGGGTGGGTGGGCTGGACGCAGTCTGGTGGATGCGTGATCTAATTCTGAGCTTCGTTACTTAATTTTTTGAATTGAAGCTCCTGATTGGGCAATTCCATGTCAGCTGTTTGTTTTGGAAGCTCGCGTCCTAGTTCGCCGAACGAGCACATGTAGCGCTGACGCACAGAGCTGAAGCTAGTCCAAAAGGTGTCACTACTCTCTGGTGCCGACGTGCCGACTCTGTAAAATACTCTATGTGTGGCACGCAATCGGCAGAGCTATCTATTAGATATTGCGCGTCCTACAATTTCTGTTTTATTTGAATGTTGCGAGCCGGAAGAAATGCATATGATAGTGTTGGTGTGTACCATGGACATATAATACCATAGACGTTCTATGTATATGGTGGAAAGTGTTGGGTGGCAACCTCTGCTGATTGCGGAAGTTATTCCTAAAGAGTGATTACGTTTCTGGCAGTATTATGCGGTTGCCGACGTGATGTCACGTGTGTCTTATCTAGTTTGTTATTTACATTTATATTTGCTTCTTTCAGTTTATTTAGGTTCTGTCAGCGAATTTTGTCAGCAAATTGGATTTAAAAAAGCATTATTTTATCAACACGTCAAGTCGCTACCTTTTCTTTTTGAAGACGGTTCGAAGTAAATAGTATCAAGACCTTAGCGATGATGCAAGGGTGTTGCTTTATAATAAAATGAAATGCATGCAACATTTGGTATCACGTGCCTTTCACCGGTGATGAAAAGTGCCAACGAATTTCAAGTCCCTGTAAGTGGAAGCTACTGCTTTCGTATATTTTTTTTTATAAAATGTCGGATTTTAAAATATTTATTTTAGAGATTTGTATTTATTATTATCATCATCGAGATAAATATTACCTATATTAAATTTTAATAATCGTTTGGAAAAAATCCAAAATGTTCATAAACAGTGCCAAAAATGTTCGAAATTTTTTACCGAGTGGAGGAAATTTCAACTCAGTTAAGTTAACCAGAATTTAATATAATTTAACTATTAGTTTTTCAATGTACTAATTGTAATAAGTATATATTTTTTTTAAAAATTGAAATAAATATTAAACTTTTTATCATATTTGTAAAAAATATTTGCAGTTTCCTGTGCTAAATTCAAATTTTGATGGCGAAGTTTCAAAAAGACATCTCGTGACCCAGAGTGAAGTCGCTCGCCTTTCGCCAAGGAGGACCGGGTTCGATTCCTGGGCAATCTCGTGTAAACTTTTTTCCAAGAAAACGTGTTCGGTTGCTTCACAAGGGCTAGTCCAAAACTTGTAAAGTGTCCTAAACCACACCCCTATCCTAATTTCTTCCAAATTGTTGCCGCTGGGTAGTGACGCAGGAGCGCGTAGTAGGAGACGCGTAAACGGAGATGCTATCTGGCGGTCCTCTTGACAACTAACTGCAACGAGACGTGACATATATAAACAGTTACTATAGACTATATATTAATGGAGGATTACTCCCCAGCGACCTAGCAACGCTTCCAACAAAGAATTATCACGACGTTTTAAAAAACAATCGACATTGTCGTGTGGAAGAAATTTCAAGCTTTTTATCCGTAAGCGGCTTGTAGGAGCCTGTCGCTTGCCACCCAGAGGCGACGGTGCTGCCATCTGAACTATTACTAAAACTCACGTGTTCTGAATATTCAACATATTTATGCAAATGGAACATGAATGGAATAAACAAAGTTACATATTTATGCAAATTTATTACAGAAATATCACATAGTTCCCAGCAGGTTTTGGGCGTGATTCACAAGAAAAGACAGTTCTTCTGGAAGAGTGCTGCAGAGTGGCCAGCGTTTTTGAAAATATTAGGAAATTACAAGGTAATTAATGTTGAGAGACTCCTTATTTTATATTTCAGAGGTGGAGGTGTATCGAGGTCGCTGAGACAAATATTAAGCATGAATTTTGTTGGTGTCTGAAAAGAGATGAAATTAATTAATTTTCACGTATCGTTTCCCTCGTGCCCCATGTTCGGGCACAGACACACCCACCCACCCACACACACACACACACATACTCACACACACTCACTCTTAATAGATGACGCGAGAGAACGAAGGCCTCTTATTATTGCTGGGGACTTCAATGCATGGGTCACGGAGTGGGGCAGCAGAGTAACGAATCGACGCGGGATGGCTCTCCTGGACAGCCTTGACAGTTTGGATGTCTCTCTGCAACACGGGGGCCAGTCCGACCCTTTGTAAATGAATGGGTCGCAAGCATCGGGGTCGTGAACCTAACGTTTCGTCTGTAAAGCATTGCTAGAGTTGTATTGTATCATGGGAGGTTAGTGGCACATTATACCCATAGTGACACACCACAGCTTATTGTGTGATGAATGAAAGAGCAAATGCATTGTTGACGCTGACCAAGGGTTAGAAGGAACAGCTGTTTTGGAACCACAGGACGTTTCGATCGTGATTCCTTCATTGCATGCATGGAGGGCAACCCTGAAGATATGTTGGCCGGTGACTCTGAATATATTGTAGAAACCGAGTTAATGAACCGACGGGTATTTGACGCTTGTGATGCGTCAATGACCCAAAGGTCCAAGGAGAGAAACAGCCGTCCTCGATCAGTGTAGCTGGTTGGACATGGACGGGATCGCGGACTGTCGCAGGGAATGCCACCTCAACCGACGTAGATTTGGCACAGCGCGCCCTGGACCGGCCCAAACATACGAAATTTCTCAAGAAGCAACATCCTGGACGCCAGGAAGAGTTCACAAAACCATTAAGATTAGTAAGTGTCGCTTGCTGGAGAGAGCTAGGAGAGGAGGTGGAAATGCTGACCCCTGGGGGGGCCCCGTATAAGCTGGTGACGGCCAGACTCAGGGGTATGTTCAGGCGACCACCCACGTTGCCCCGGTTTTCTTGGGAAACGCTGTAGCTAGCCTTGTTGTCCTCGCCAGGTAGATATCGTTAGCAAACTGAAGGATGTGTCTGGAAGATCTAAGCGAGGATTTCCGGCCAGTCACCGTTTGATGACTTTCGGCAACGAGGCTTGCGGGCAAGGCCAAGATTGCAAAGCCCGTGATTAGATGCTGTGGTAAAAGGTAGCGAATTAAGACGGCGCTATTAAAAAAAATAGTAGTAAGACATCGGCCAGGGCGACCATATTCTTGCGCGGCAATATAATGCCATGGCATACAGAGAGGGGACTATTTTCCTCCGTCGATGGAAGCAGCAACACGCTAGTCCTCCTTCTTCCGCAGGGCGAGCGAAGATAAGGAACCTAACTGATCCGGGCACAGCATATCGCAATATGCTTACCCCTTTGGAACAACAGCATGGCAAGTGTTTGGAGCGGAGGATTAATCTGCATCTGTATTGAGTATTTACAGAGGGGGCCTCAAAGGATTGTTGTCTGATAATGCAGTACGGCTTTAGAAAAGCGAGATCCACGGTAGATGCATTAAGGTAGTCAATCGCACAATCGCAGCACGGGCCATTGAGGCAACGATGGTAAAGGCGGTCCTATGAAGTATTGTGCTATAAGTGACCCCTAGTAGTGGAAAAACGCTCCTTTAACACTGGCAAGGTGGAGCTCCTATTTCTTTTCTGGCGCTAAAATGCAAACTCTTTGGAGTTCCAAGGTACATCTCGAAACTTGGTAAAAAGTTACTTTAAAGAGAGTCCTCCTATATGACACTGGGTTCTGGAGTACAATCTTATACGGTCACAGGCGGTGGTCCCACAGGCTCGGTACTTGGTCCGATGTTGTGGAACATTATGTAGACGCCGTGTTGAAGCTCGGAGTTGGCCGTTGAAGCGCAAGAACGATTGTATCGCTGACGGGATGTTGCAATTGTCGGCAAATAATCGAAACAAGTCACCAGGTTCCAACGAGGCTGTGGGCGGAGATTCCGGCGGTGGCTTACGTCGGTACGGGGCTACAGATGGCCGCCCATAAAACAGAGGCTGTGCTGGTGATGGGCAGAAAAGTGAGAGAGAGTAATTACTCTTAATGTAAGGAGGCTGCAAAATATCCTCTGCAGAGCTGTCACTGAGGTATTTGGGAGTGCATATTGACGGCGAGACTGGCGCTTTGACGAGCACCTGCGCAATGTCTCGACGAGAAAGCATCTTCGTAATGGCATCGCGCATTGGCAACGCATTATGCTAATGTAGGGGGTCTGGGCAAAAGAAGCCGGGAGGCTGCCTGACTAGCGTAAGTAAATTCCATTCTTCTTCTAGGCAGCCCCTGTGTTGGGCTGATGCCATGGGGCATCAGTCATACGCCCCGTGGGGCTAATCGGTGCATAGGAAGGTCCGCTTTGGGCGGGTTGTCGGCGTTTCGCAACGAATCCTATGATGGCCTGTGTGTGGTGTGGGTGTTTAGCAATATGCCTCCCCCGAATTCCGAACCCCCTTCATTGCGGCAGGAGAGAGCTTAGACTCTATTTGCGCAAGCGGGAGGGGGCCTCAACTGGAATACGCATTACGAAAGAAGGAGAGGGGGTGACAATGGACCAATGGCAACGGAACGATGGGAGCAATCATCAGACTGGGCGATGGACATTTCGGGTCATTCCGACATTCATGACGTGGATTTAAAGGACGAACATGGAATTAAGATTTTTATCTAAACTCAGATGCTGACAGGGCATGGATGTTACCGGCAAGTATCAGCTCCGATTCCGCGATTGGACGATAGCTCCTCATGCCCAGACGGTGTTTCCCGGTGATTAAAGATGTAGAACACGTGTTCTTTCATGTCACGCTTCGCGTGGAAGGGAGAACTTCACAGACTCCTTCCAAGAGGAAGGACCCCTGAGACAATCGTCACTAGGATGCTGCTCACACAAGAGTTTTGGAGTGGCGGGTAGACACTATGCCGGCAAAGGTCCTGAAGAGCGCTTCCGCTCCGAAGGTGAGCAGTTACGAAAGAAGACTCCCGTAATATTTCAGGTGACGTGCGAAAAGCCCATCCTTTCCTTCTTTCCCGTCAATGCCTGACGGCGTTCCGCGGGAAGGAATAGGAGGAAAAGGAGGGGTTTTTTAGTTTGGGGGGGTAAAAAAAAAGGCCAAAAAATAGGCCCCCTTAGCCCCCTTTATGGAAAAAATCCCACACGCTGCGAGTTGCGGGCCCCGCTGTGTCTTTAGAAGATTTTCCCCTGCCCACGTAAAAAAAAAACACTCACTCTCACACACTCACAGTCAGACAGACACAGCCAGCCAGCCAGACAGAGACAGACAGACAGACAGACAGACAGAGACAGACAGACAGGCAGAGACAGACAGACAGACAGAGACAGACACACACACGCGCGCACTCGCGCACGCGCAATCCGTTCCACGCACGCGCAATCCGTTCTATATTTCTCCGTTAAACCACGGCCTACAAACGTCTAGATATGTAGAAACCAGCAGTGAATGCCTAAATTGTATAGACATATAGTTCTAGACTGACAATGAGCAATTCATTTTGAAACCAACTAATTGCGCCCGCCGCCATTTTTGTCACTTCAGTTTCACGCACGGGAATACAACGCCGAAAGTCAGATGAACTCTTAAAAATCTATAATCATAACCTTACGATTTACAGCAAGTAAGAAAAACTGCAATATTGAACAGGAAATATTTTGGGGGAAATACAACAAATAATATAATATACAAAATAAAATGTCATTTTTACCACTTGTATCGTAAATAACTACTTTGTGAAAACTAATGTATTTGTTGTTGTGCCGTGAATGAGCAAGATTATTCATAGAATTTGAACCGATTTAGTGTCGTCTTTTAGTGTTTTGAAGGTACTTGTATCATTGAGAAGTTATTAATGTTTTGTACGGAAATGTGTTTATCCAAATGAGAGTGACATTGCTTTTGGCAGCAGAGGTTAGATTATTAGAATGTTCTTTAAGCTGTTTGTTTCGTTATATTGTAATTATCTATCATACATTTGTTGGATGTTGTGCGACTTAACTTAGTTGTTTTTTATTGTGTAATATATTGCAAAAGATCAAATCTGAAATTGTTAAATAACATTGAGTCGTGATAATTTTGTACGTTTGTTGAGATATTTGAAAAGTTTTTATATTTTGTAAAAATCGTTGTAGATCTAATTTTTAAAAATCTTCTGGATGTGGGGTCCTTTTTTTCAGTTTACCTTGATCCATAGAGAAATGCTGAGATGATTCCTTGTTTTGATTCTGCACTATAAAAGTATCTTTTATTCCTAAATATCACATAGTTTTAACTAGGAATATCATATAGTTTTAACTATTTATATGATTTTGCATATTTTTGTCTGTTGCTTCAGGTCATAGCTAAGAGAAATTTCTTGACATTGTGTTAGAATTGGATGTTACCTAATATGTTAGTTCATATTTGGCTGATTTTTCCTGTTAATGCACATTAGAGTAATTATAGTCGCATGTTTTGCATATTTCGTGAAATTAGGGACTTATATCCAAATTGTTTAATCTTTTAATAGATTATATTTATTTGTGAGCGTTCATGGATTAGGAAGTGCTTGTCACTGTGCATTTTTGTAGACGATAAAATTCTGTGCAAATACTTTTTATGAAGGTTTCATGGAAGTAGCATATTTCTTGATATATTTTTTAAACCAGGCACAAGAAATGCAACAAGACATACTATAGTGAATATTTACTTCCATTATTTCTCCTAAACAGTGAGGTAGATTATGTTCATACAGGAAATGAAATATTGTCAACTTTGATCGCATATTTAAGACTTTTTAGGTCATAAAGGAAAATTTTTAAAAGCAGATTTCAAGATTTTTAAAGCATAAAAAACCTCTCCGTGATTATAACGTTTATTGGCTAAATAATTTGTTTACCAAATTTTGATTTGAGGATTTTATTTGGGCAGCCTTATTCACCCCAATCCCTTACAATAAAGAGTAAAGATGCAAAGTATAGGCAATTTTACACCGAACTGTCAAGAAGAAGAATTTTTTTAAGGAAATGTTATGTAGTATCTACGTGATTGAATGTTAATTAATGAATTCGATATAATTGTCTCATTTACGCCTGTCTTCAAATACACATTTCGTTGAATATACACTAAACGCGGAATGTTTTATACAATTTCCATTTTTTAATATATTTTAGCAAAAGCTTCTGCAGTTTGTGTATAACCAGAAGACCAAAGTACTTACTTTCTTGCTGGGGCGCTTGTATACTAGCGATGACGTCACGGTATAGCTACACTGGCTTTATTATTTCAAGATAGCTTTGCCCCAAACCCTGTCAACCGTCCTAGGCTTCACGTTTGATCGAAAGATGCGCTGGCATGTACATGTCAGGCGAATTCGATCAAAATTACAGCAAAGAGTTCGACTCTTACGAGTACAACCTCTTTTGAGGGAACCTGCAGTCCCCTTGGAACTTTACTTGGCACTCTATAAAACTTGTTGCCGGCCTGTGGTCACCTACCCTAAGGCAACACGTGGTGAACCCTGGTGAACCACAGCACAGAAGTACAGAGATACACTTGAGCTAGTACAGAACAAAGTTCTACGTCTCATAGCGCGCCCTCCGTTTCAGAAAAGGTAAAATGTACTGAGGAAGGAATTTGATATCGATTCCTTCACTCGATGCTTGAGGGAGCTTTCGTTAAACGAAGCCTATCAAGCTTTTCAAAACAACGAAGGCCCGGCAACGCTAAAACAATTAGCTCGACGCGTCTTCACTATAGGTCAAAGAACACGCACTCTCCTATGATATTCTGAGGGAATAGTCCAACACAAACTCCGAGTTGGTTATTGACTAAGGTCCGACGCAAACCCACACCAGCCACTCGCACACATCAGCAAATCGCGAAATGCCTGCGAACTGCAACACAACTATAATCACACAAACCTTTGGCTAAGCCGAAAAAAAAATCCAGGCAATGTATGGGGAACGGTATACCAATGGCAATAATCCCGAGAGGCAGGATCGGGATACCAATAGCCAAGGCGTGTGCACGGCGATGGTGTAACGGTTAGCGCATCGAACTGTTATACCCAAGTTGGCGTGACCAAACCGTGGATTTTTAAGGGTGAAAAAATCTTTCGTACGTCTTTCTTCGGAGGGGACGTAAAGCCCATGTTAGTAGATTTACTTGCATGTTAAAGATCCTCAAACCTAAATGACGCCTCTGAGCGAAATTCAAATCGATTGTTTCTCGCCCACGAAATACCCCCTTTCTCTGCTAGTTGGTGAAAAGGAGCGTAGCGAAATTTGTGTGGTCAGACGGAAGATCGGGCCTTGCCCGAGCCACGTAAAATAAGGCATTAATTCAATTCAAGGCGTGAGTGTCGGCCGAGGGGTGGGGTAATGAAGGCAAAACGCCTAGGTGTCCACCCCGGGGATTCATCTTCCCAGTAGGAAATAAATGAAGTGTGTCGAGGCGAAGTAGCCCACGCAAGGTTCACAATATCCGTCCGTCCATCTGTCGTCTGTGAACAACACCAGAGCGAAAACTATTATATATATATATATATATATATATATATATATATATATATATATACACACACACACACACACGTCTCCTAGCTCCTTAACAAGCGTTGAGCGCACTATGGAGTAATCCTCGGTTAACATTTACAATTTTTGAAGTGACCCTCCGTTACAAGCGCCCTCCAAGGCCCGCTGAGTAGTCGCAGTGACGTCTCTCGCAGTTAAGTCAGGTAATCGCCGACAGGTAGCGTCTTTGCGCTCGTGACTCGTGCAAGCGCCCTGCCCACTGGCATCGCAGGGATTGGACTTGCCCTTATGAAGCAGGCGATCTCCTTTTGGCGTAACACATTTCACATGAGGTTCTACGGGAATCAAACACGGAACCTCAGTAGTTAAAGACATGCGTAGCATAAAACTGAATAATCACCAGCCGATCTAGACTGACTCAAAGTTGTTTTAGATAGCATTCGTTAGCTTTTGGGAGTACTTCACACGAAGCCCCTGTGACATTTTCAAACCTTTTTCCTCAAATATGGCTCCAACTTGTTCTTTATATTTCTTGTAAGAATAGTATGATATATACTTATAAAGGTGGCGATATTCACTGTGAACTTCCTCTGAAAATGTCTAAGTTTGAATTTTTTCGCCGTTTTCCTACAACTACAAAATGGAAGATAGAAATTTTCCCTAGGAGAAATTATGTGTGTGTATATACTCGAATATATATATATATATATATATATATATATATATATATATATATGAGGATTATGATATATTGTTCTGAAATATGTGCTAGCTTGTACATGCTTATATTTCATAATCAATTTGACATTTTTGATTATACAACTATTACCCCATACTTTTCAGTCCCCGTGTCAGGCCCAATAATGATCTCCCCTTCGCCGGAAGCAATGACTGTTTTGTTGAGGATTAATTGCCACATTCCCTTGATTCGGCGGTAGGGCAGCTCAGGAACCATTGCTAATTTTATGCAGCCAGGAACTTTGGTCCAGGCATAATGCCCCTGAAAACAAATATACAATTTGAGGATTAACAATCGATAATATTGGCACGGAAACAAAATTGGAATGAACAATATTCAGGACGTGGCATCCTGAGAATTGAGTAATTATACTTTCTAATTTGGAAGCAAAACTGCCATTTTTTTAACACTGAAAAGTTGAATGGTCACGTCATTACCTCTAATATTTTATAAGTAATTTACATATTCCATGATTAATTTGGCTGATGTTACTGACACTCCAAATATGAAACGGATATTTTAATATCGGGGGAAACTTACATGAACCTCTACAACATTTTCCAATGTTTTCAAAAATGGCTCTATTTTTCTTTGATTTTTAGTTCGAATAGAGCAAAGATAGCTAATAAATATCACGTAGAAAGATCGTTAAATATTGAATACTCTTTCATCTACAAAAACGCTCAAACGCCACTCCATCATAAACGGCTCCAATTTTTTCTTTAATTTTTTAAAACTGCTAAAGCTAAATAAACTGAATAATATGACATAAATTCTACTTTTATGTATTCTTTTGTTTGTTTTCTTAAAAATTACGCGAATATATTGTTTTTTTTTTTCAAATATCTTTCACGCCGTTAATATTTATATGATCAGCAAGTTATGTTCATTATTACATTCGTGAGTAGAAGTGCTTCAAAAATATTTTCAATGAAGTTGCTCGAAAATTCTATGCTCAAAAACTCAAAACTTTGTTGTGAAAAACTTTGTTGCATTTACAGAAACAATAAATGGAATTTTCTCAAAAATGGCTCTAATGTTTTCAATGAAAATTTCCATGAAGGATTATTTCCATGTTGGAATTTCCATGTAGCAAAATTTCCATATATTTTACTCTTCTATAGTATTCTTAAACTCATGTTTCAGTTCTACCACTTGGGACCGAAAAATTTAGATAATGTAAAATTTAGAAAAAATGTACTTAAATGTGGTGATAGATGGCAGCTGGGAAGAGGATGCAGCAAAACCGAAAAGCTAGCTCAGACCAAAGAAATTAGAAAATTAACTAGTACGAGAAAGGCTGCCCAATCTCTAACACCACTAGTTCTATCTTAGTTTTATGTTTTTACTCGCCTCCTTAACAAGATCATTGACAGTGAGAAAGTAAATAATCAGGTGTCTGTGTGTAGGCGTCCAGAGATAATCTTACCGGTTGCCATGGAGGGTTGTGAGGCATGTTTTCCCCAGTTGAGTATTTCTGGGCTATCTCTACTGAATGTGGCGCAATATTCACATCAGGGCAAATGTCATTTCGAGAGAATTCTTGCAAGTACTGCCACCCGATTCCTTCCACGTAGAAATACACAACAGCTCGTACCTGCAGAAACATTCCAGTGACTCGCATATTCAACCCTTCAGTGGTCGTGTGGATTACTATTGTAATCCGGTCTTAATCATTCGCTGTTTACAGCGAAAGATGACAAACGTTTAGCTTCGACGTATCAGTACCTTTCGTAGAAGCCCCCCCCCCAGCTGTTGAGTTATTGCGAAAAGTGACTCAAGGCTGCAACTCAACTCAACTGCTGCACTGGTGAGAAGCGCCAGAAGCAGCTTGGATTACAATAGTATGGCTTTTGGGGTGTTGTAACACAGAAAAGGCATATTTCTTTTCTGACCGCATTTTTTATTGTAAACAGCATAAGTACTTAAACTATTCGTAGGACTTTTACGAAAATAAATATCTCCCGAGCGATCTGGCACTACTCAAAGCCCTGCGATTTTGAAAAAAACAAACATTAAATTTTGGGGGGACTTGCAGTACTTCGGACATTTTTAAATTTTCTCAAAATTGCTCCAGTTTTTTTACTTAAATGTTTGGAAATTGAGCGGCATACTCGTAAAGATGGCTTAGGTGTGATTTTCACTTAGTGTTCTCGAAAATTGCAAACGCAAAATTACATTGTTGAAGACTTGTCAGAGATTTTTATTCAAATGAAATTTGTTTCACAGAGTCATTTATTAAATGCCACGTACAATTTTTTGAAAATACTAATTGTTTTCGCGTAATTTTGAATGAAATACGAACAATATTAAAAACAATATCTCAAAAACGGTTTCAAATTGTTTTTTTAATCTTTAGTAATAGTGAAAAATAAACCTGATCACATGACATAAACCCTAAATTCATATATTATTTTTAGTTTTCAAATTATACACAAATGTAATAATTTTGAAATATCTCTCAAATCATTTCTCTTTAGATTGCGAGCGTTTAAAAAACTTACATTTGTAATGATTCAAACTATTTCTGGTGATGTTTCTCGAAAACTCAATTGTTTTTTTGAAAAGGAACTAAAAATTCCTAATTTTCAGATACATCAAAGAACATTTTGTTCCAAAAAGGGCTCCAAATGTTTCAATGAAAATGCGCACACAGAACCAGATTTCAGTCTTCCATAAATATTATATTGTAGTTTTGTTTTAAGTCGTGTAGAAATCTTTTGAACTGAATTCGATGAGAAAGAATAACGTAAAAATTAAAAAAATACTATTTTTATATTTAATAATAAAATAGCTTGGAGGTCCTGACGCTGAATTCAATCGTCCCTGAGGTCCAGAGAGGAAACGTTTCAGAACCTCAGTTCTTAACTATAGCGTGTACTGGTGATTTTATCCGAAGTACTGTGAAAGTTTGAATAAACTATAATATTTGCCGGCCTGGACACCCGAGGTCGCTGTGGTTGAAGAGCCCCGTGTCTGAAGTGTCACGGGTTCAAATCTCGTACGGGGGTACGGATGTTTGTGTCCGTATGCCATTATCCCCAATATTACCTTAAATAAGACAAAAAAAAAAGCATCATACTTACAGCCAGGGGTATCCCATTGCACAATACCAAATCAGAGGAACCACCACCAGATATTAACGTTATCAAGCCATTTTCTTTTTCGGTAGTAACGTTGTCGATTTTCATTCCCACAGGACTACCGGAGACATTAAATTATTAATTACTCTGAAGTAGTATGATTAAATATAAACGGCAATATTGTATGTACTTATACTTATTCTCATATATTATATATTTTAGTTAAAATAATTATTTTACGCCAAAAAAAGGAGCATACTAATTTAATCGAAAAAATATTTTTTCAAGAACATTTGTCATATTTTGTACACTGCACCTTTCTACTGTAAAAAAATAATTTTAATGAATTTGTATTCAAGACTTTACCTCATTACATTTCAATACAGACATCTGTGAAACATCAGTAATCGCAATTAATAGGCGGTTAAACCTATTTCATAATAGTGTACTGTCATAATATTGACTTAATGGCATCAAACAGAGGAACGAAAAACCATTTTTAACGGACAGCGTCCGTTAAGGATTTAACAATCCATCGTCCATTAAGAAAAATAGAAACAAATGAGTTGGAGTTAAATTTGGAGTATGGGTGCACTTATTACGTTTGTTTAATGACCTAACAACGTCAACGACTATTTTAACCTTATGCCCAATAATCATCTGTACTAATCCTGTGAAAGGAGTGATACCAAGTTGCAATTGAAAGGGCAAAAGTGCGTTGATTTTTGTCAAGTTTTTGGTTTAATACAATTCGTTATCTAAGGAAGCATTACGGTTGAAGAGGTAGGACTGTAAGCTAAGTGGATCTGCAATAATTCACTCCGTGCTTCACCGCGTGATTCAAATCTTCGAATACATGAACAAAATCGGGCCAGAAACATTGATCCTCGAAAACCAATAGATATGAGAAAGCCTAGAAAGGAATCGTAGAGTTGTTCTCTATAATCCTTGTTATGGCAGCGGATTATTGAATGGACGTCGAAATATCCACCTCCATGCAGCAAACCATAGTAGAAAGACATGGTTAAGTGTGGCGTAGGCAATAAAGCACAGACGTGAACGGTTTGTAATTTGTTGAGTATTTATTTGAAAAAAAATGCTCCAACACCTGAATACTATGTACAGTAATTACAATAAACAATATTGACCCGTTACTAGAAGGAATATTCCTGATTACCACCACCACTGGTCTGATAATTAGATATCTTATTCGGTGTGATGCACAAGTAGCCTACGTGAGCATACAAGCGAGTATGACGCACCTCCCGTCTCGACGTAGCACGCCGGCTTCTGTTCCCTGCCTCAGTAGCCTATGCATTAAAATGCAGCGCCACGCACAACCCACACGACTTCCTACCGACGCGCCCAAGAATCAGAAGAAGGAGTTTAGGTCCGGGGTCCGTTTATGTTACCGTCTGGGCCGGCTGACGGAACTGCGTCATCTCGCTGTTTCCGCCGACACGTTTCCGCAGCTAGCGTATCTACGGGGTTCCCAAGTTTGCCGCAAGTGGTCTACGGGGTTCACAAGTGGCCACCCACGACACGGCACCCCTTCCCGTCCGCTCCCTAGGTTTGCCATTGTTCAGCCCGGAGCCTCTTCCCGCCAGCGCTGTCCATGAGCATGAAATGCACGTGGCTGATATTTTGTCACGTTTGTACAAGGCGACTGATATGACGTCACAGTAAGCTATTGGGCGTCGTATCCGTCTTCAACCAATGAGTTTCAGGTATCACTATGCGTTACAATATTAGCGGGAATTTTAAATGCAGCCAGATTCCAATTTTTTCCCATTGTTACAAGTCTTTGAAATAGATATAAGAAACATTTCTTTAATTTTGCGTGTTGTACACCTTCATCGGGTTATTTTTGGTTGGGCACCGTTGAAAATTGTCACTTTACGCCACTTTCAAAATGTTTCTAAACTCTTCTCGGTCTCTAAGCAACATGGTGGCCAGTGTCTGGTCTGGCTTTCGAAGTGTCCGTGTTACGAATAGTCTCATGGTGTGGTTTCACATATCTAGTGCTGCCCAGGACGAGCAAAAGCCGGTACTCCGGATAGCTCCATGTATTTCCTTCATGAGGCAGCCGTCTGCGATGGCTCAGTGGTTGTATTGTCGTTGCAGACTCTGCAGCGTCACCGACCGAAGATCCTTAGGTACTCTGAGAGAAATGTAGTAGAATGTACTAGTCATAATTAGTAAGCGATCATGTAGTAAATTAATTATTCCTGTAGTACGATTCACTGAACATGATTTAGTTTTGTTTAGTAAATCAGACAATTGAAAATCGTGAGTGAGTAAAGAGAATTGTCTGAGGTACTATACTTATATTGTAGATAAAATCATTCGGTGAGATCTACGTTTAATGTCGTCAAACTACTAAACACTGTTTAGTAAGCGCGCGTTCTCAGCCATCTGACCAATTCGAAAGATTATAGAGCCCATGTAAAGTGTGAGAATTCAACGCACTGTATAGAATTATACGCTATAAAAATGGCGTGTTTAGTATTTTATTGCTGTTAAATAATTAGTATGTTACATTTTAAACTAATTGTAGAAATACCGTCCTTCGGCAGCCTGCCTTCGCAACCGTTTTGCTTGACCACGGTCTGTCAGATAATCTATAATGCATATACATTTTCGTTAAAAACACTAGTTTTTCGAAACATTCAAAAATTCAAAATTTTTTGACGTCTTTCTACAACTAAAATATTGAAGGTAGACATTTTTCCCTTAGTAAAATCTGTTTCTTAAAGATAGATTTTAAAGTAAGTTCATGTAAAATTTTCTGTGAATGTATTTCTCGCGTAATTTTGTGTAAAATATAGGCAATTTCTATTTTTTCTAAACAATTTTTTTCTCAAAAATGGCTCCATGGTTTTTGATGAAATTTTGTTTTTGATAATCTGAAGGACGTTTAAGAAAATGTTGCAGTTTTCACGTTGGTTCAAAATCCTGACGTTTCGAAAATTTAAAAAATTAAATTTTTTCGGCGTCTACAACAATAATTATGAAGATGGTTGGAATTTCTGTATTATTTCATATTTCATTTTATTATTATTATTTATTATATTATATCTATGTCATTTAATTTTAAATTGCGTCCTTTAATTGTGTTAAATGTGGAAACAAATAGATGAGGGGACATCGTTGATTGTTGAAACCCATTTTTGTGACATCACACTGATACGAGAAGGTGATAATGACGGTTGCCTTTCGTTCTCGTTAATATAGTCATCTGTTCTTTAAAGACAAATCTTGAAATGAATTACGTACAATTTTTCGAAAATATAACTAGCTTTTGCGTAATTGTGCGTGACATTTAGACAATTTTTAAATATTGTTTTTTTCAAAAAACGTTTCGAAATTTTGTCTATAAATGTATCGTATGTACGAAAGTGCTGTATAAATAGTGGTACTAGTCCTATTTTAGACGAACTCTCTGTTTTGGAAAATTTCAAAAAGTTAACATTGAAAAAGTACAAAATTCAAGATAGAGATAAAAATGAATAAAAATGTCTCCCTTAAATAAAATATTACAAGAAGTATCTTTAACAAAATTTATGCTTGAAATGAATGCAAATTATAAAAAAAAAGCCTGTATCAAAAATCGCTCAAAATTTTCCTTCACATTTTTCCATGAACAGAACAAGGGACGCTTAAAAAAATAGCGCAGGTCTAATTTTCGTTTAACGGTCTGAATTTTCAAAAATTACAAATTTAAAAACAACGCGAGAAAGTATGTGCTGTTGTAGCTCCACTTGTTTCTTTCATTTTCATATAATTATTTCGCTTTTTCTTTCTATTTGTAAAATGAATTAAATGCATTTATTCAGAACACGATCTCCATGATCGCAAACGGGATGTTAACCTTAGCGAATTCTGATTTACGAACTATTTAATGTAACGTGCTGAATTGTTAGATTTTATGTAATATTGTATTTTGGTTTGTTTTATACATCAATGAATAAATAATTCAAAAAAATAAAAATAAATAAACGACTTACCCCCGCTTTGCCTTTAAATTTAGGCATGGTGGGAATACGTGAAGGAATTTCAATAGCCATGCTGCTAACGAGCGCCACCAACAGGCAGCTCACGATCGCACTCTGCATCACCACCACCAGCACAGCCATAGCGGCGAACGGCGGTCTGCGAAGTGAACAGATTCTTTTTTGCAGGTGTGGTATTTCAAAGAATTACTTCTAATTTCTTCACGGAACAGTTAGCGTCGAGAGTGTTGACGAACCAAAATCGGATTGATTGATTGATTGATAGATTTGTGTTCCCGCGCGCGTCAACTGCCACAGTAAATTGGTTCCGTAAGTGTAGTCCATCTTTCCCTTCTGGATGGTGAGATCCGGCGCTAACCTAGTCCTTGGTTTGTGGGGTTTTCCAATCCAGGCATTTCCCACCAGCTGGGAACCACTACAAAGGAACGAGATCTAAGCTCTAGACGTATGTGGTGCCTGTAAGTGTAAGCGGGTGTGTGTGTAACGGGTGTCCATGAGACAAAGAAGAGGGATGTAAAACCGCGCGCAGTCCGTGGCCCATGTGTTAGGGAACTGCTCCGGCATTCCCCTGGAGTTGATAGGAAAAAAAACACCGAACAGGGCAACCTGTCTCTAGAGTTCTCCTGCAGGCAGCGGTTGAATTCGTCCTGGGTATCTAGCTATTGTCGAAAAAACCTGTCACGGTCGCGACTCGACCCTTAGACCTCCCGTTTAGAGACACTGCTGTGACATCAGTTGATGTCCTGGCCCACCTCAGCCTGTACGAAACGATATAACTCACAAATTGTTGGTTAATAATTGAATCTGGCGAAATTTTCCATTAGAAACAACTGTTGCTATGGCGGTGAAACAGTGCTTACGCACCACATAACCACACTAAAAATTAATTGTAACGAAATGCAAATACTTGCTCCCACCGGTATCCCAGCAGGGGACTTTTTGTTATCCAGAAATGCTCTAACCAAACATCTGGCGAATATAAGGAAACAGGGAGTATACAATTTTTCAACTTCGTCCCATTTTCAGTACTTCTAATTTAATTAAAAGATCAATTAATATTCCAGCCGCTCACGTGTCGCCACAAACCTGCAACATCGCACTAAAAATATTCGAATAAACACTTAGTTCAACAGAAAGGCGACTGCAATTATAAAAATGTGTTAGCGCCACAAGTACAACTGTCTATTTGATAAACTTGGTTGCAATGTATTATTATGAGAAATTATAATATTAGTAACACTCCCACAATCATATTCATAATACAATGAACTATGTGAAAATCATATTTTTCAAAGTTGAAGAGTATATGAAAATATTCAATTAAAACTAAAGTTCTTTCAATCACACGTATTTACTATACAAGACGCTTAAAATTTTTGAGAATTTCAGTCTTCACAAGAAGAAAATGTTTTTTATCATAAAATGTATAACTAGTCGTTCCTCGTGCCATTTGAGAACGAAATATTACCTGTTAGCCTCTACCAACAACTAAAGGCACACACACTACAGAAAGGAATAAAATCCAGGTAAAATATTCATCATATATATCATTACAGACCTAAATAAAAAAAAACGTTAATTTAATAGAAACGGTTTCTGTTGCTTTTGTGTCGACTCTCTGACATTGAACGCCAAACGATAAATTAAAATAATTAGCAGAACAGTTTCTGCTAAAACTAAATTTCGCACATAAAATTGCAGTGATGCTTCAGATGTGTTTCTCGGATGAATTGTCTCCTTCCTGTTTTTCATTGTGATTTATTCCTGACGGTTTTCCTGTTGTTGCTCTTTCAATGCGTATAAGTTCCATGACCTTCCTGTAGTTATATTGGCTAAATGCAGCTTTGATGTCGAATAACTTTCATTACTCCTTAATAGAGTAACATAACTCCTTAATAGAGTGTCTGATTGCCGATCAGAGTTACCCCTTCTAGTGCTACCATTTGGGGTAAGCCACAAGTTATTAGACGCGTATCTGTGTGCTGCTGGAAACTGGGAATTTTTCGTGTCCTTCGAGAACTTTATTATTATTATTATTATTATTATTATTATTATTATTATTATTATTATTATTATTATTATTGCTCCTCAGATGCACAGCGAGGTAGCTTTCCTTGCGGTGATCCTGGTTTCGATTTCCATTCGGTGAAAAAAGAGAGTTGTAGTTTTCTAATATAATTGTCTCAGATTATTTAGCTCTGTGGCGAAAGAATATCTCCGGCAGGCCAAATATACTAAATAAATACGCTGATGGTAATGTGTCACGCTCTCGACACATGCTCCCTTACTCCCAAGCGTGGATAATAAATAAACTAGTGGTGCTAGAACAGCGTACTTTCTCCAAATCTTCAACTAAATCTTCGTAGAGAGATCCAAGGTTAAAGTTACTATGGTGATTGATTGATTGTTATACCCGGGGACGTCAACTACTACAGTCATTATTCCCGTAAATGTAGTGCATGGCGAGAGGTGGTCGTTTTGCAGCCTCTCCCCCACTGAAACATGCGATTCGGAGCCAACCTACAAGTCGGCTAGCGGAATAGCACTAGCGGTCGAAACCAGATCTAAGCTCCCGACATGCGAAATGGTGTAATGGTGTAATTAGTGTTGTAGACGCCGAAAAAATTTAATTTTTTAAATTTTCGAAACATCAGGATTTTTAACAAACATGAGATCTGCACCAATTTCTTAAACGTCCTTCAGATTATCAAAAACAAAATTTCATCAAAAACCATGGAGCCATTTTTGAGAAAAAAATTGTTTAGAAAAATTAGAAATTGCCTATATTTTACACAAAATTACGCGAAAAATACATTCACAGAAAATAGTACATGAACTTACTTTAAAATCTATCTTTAGGAAACAGATTTTACTAAGGGAAAAATGTCCATCTTCAATATTTTAGTTGTAGAAAGACGTCAAAAAATTTTGAATTTTTGAATGTTTCGAAAAACTAGTGTGTTTGTAATGTACGAGGAAGAGGTAGGGATCAGAATGACAAAAGAAAGATCGCGCGCTGTCCGTGGCTCGTTTGTTGAGGTAGGCATTCTCCTGGTTTTGTTTGAAGAAACCACACACCAATACCGAGCATGCGGCTGCTAGAATTCTCCTCCAGACAGTGGTGGAACTCAGCCGAAAATCTCTACCTAATGCCGAAAATCTCGAGATGATGCCGAAAATTTATCATCGTCGGGACCCAAATTTTAGGTCCTCCTAGTCAACGACGCTGCAATCCCAGCGGACGTGTTGTCACTGAGCCATTCCAGACGTATACTGATACAGGGAAATGTGATGCTTGTGGGAGTCGTCTCCGATGCGTGTTATATAATCAACTTTAATGGAAGCATGTGCAGAAAGTTTCCTAACTACCCCACGTACCTCGTACCAGTATCTCTGATGCTGTGGGTGTAGGCCACGGAGGCTATACGTCAGTATATTGGCTGCTTTTGACGGTAAATGGATTTTTATTTCAATATTCGATGCGAGATGAATGGACCTAATATTGAAAAGAATGCTATTAATGAATTACTCCTACTCGCGTAAAATGGATTTTATTCACTCATAGAAATTCCTACGTCGCTCGTGTCGTAAACATCAACTCGGAATAATAGCTTTCATTCTTCGGTCGTTGAAGAATATACTATTGCACCTTTGTATAAATACAACAGTTGAATAATAATATTATAAATATACATAATATACAACATATACTAAGAATATAATAATATATTAGATTAGATTAGATTTATTCAGTCCCAAAATGTATGTGACGTATGGGGAAAAAGACATCGTAGGGGGGGGGGGGGAAATACTCTACATACTAAGCCTTTCCCTGTATTTATCAAATGCAATGATCCTTTCACCTTTGTTCTCTAATAATCACCTCACCTAATCATGAATATTTCATCTTGCCCACATAATTCCTTCCTCATAAAACAGACATCTCTCTAAAATTCTCAATCTTCCTCTTCCCTCTCACAGATACTTCATTTCCCCCCTCACTATTAAGCCGATATTTACTACCTCGCAATTCATTACCTAACCATACCTTGCTATCCTACGTCTGTAATTTTCCTTAAATTAACCTTTCAAATAGCTGGAAATATCATTTTTGTGAATAATTTTAAACCGTATATTAAACTTTGAATTCCTTATTTTTTCGTAATCTTCCAGCAATACCTGATCTTTATCTGCTTATATCAATTCTCTCCCTTCTCCTCTCAATCTTGACACCTTCTTCAACGAATAACCATTATTATTTCAAAAAAATTCCCTTTCTCTTTCCCAATCAGATTTATTAGTCTTTATGTTTTTATCAATTTCCTAACAAATTTGCTTTAATAGCTCATTAACCCTCCCTCTCCTAATTCTTTTCTCAAACGTACAAGCAATTTTGCCCACCTCTATTCTCATTTTTGCCTCTTTCTGTCCCATCTTGCCATGTAACCAGGTGTGTAATAGTCTGTTCCAAGGATCCATCTTAAAATTAGTTCATGTAAGGAATTGCTTCTAGTTTTCTCCTTTCCTTCCATCCCGAAATTTCTGCCTTCTCACCTCAAAATAGAAACAACAATACTAACATATGTCCTCATAACCTTTGCCAAACATCCTTACACCTTCTCTTATTTATACTACACACTTGTTTCCTGTTTCTAACCTATTTCTGCTATGTGCTTTTAGTAGCCCCCCCTTGTTAAGGCAAAACCCTTATCATCGTCAAAATTTCTAAAATGCTTCCTTTCCATATAATTTTCTCACATTTTCTCTTCTTTCTGCCCTTTTAAAATCTTTTCCATCTTTTGGTCTTATCCGTATCTTTTCCTTATTCCATCTCTTTGGTCTTATCCGTATTTAAATCAATTTCTCTATTATCTTAAAAAATTCTAAACTCCCCATCATACGAATTAAGACCTTGGCATAATCAGCACTTTATTTGTCATTATCAGCGCATTAAACATTAAAAAAATTAAACTATAAAAAATAATTAAATTATTAAAAATAATTAAAAAAGTCAGACACTTTATTTTTTTAACCAAGTAATAATTTTTGAGACATTTGGAACTCATAAATGCAACTCTCAAATTCAATGACAGCATATAACGAAAGCGAAAATGAGTACACTTTAAATCACGAAACTTCTTCTTTTTTATTATTGACCACAAAGTCACTTTGTTTTCGCGTTTTTCGGGCCGCCAAAAATGTAATAAAACCACGCATCAAATTTTTTAAAGATATGTTAATGAATAAATTCAGAATGCATTGGATATTGCATATTCTAATAACACATAATATCGTAAAAAATATGTTTGAGCGAGGAAGAGGCTGCAAAACCACCACCTCACGGCATGGACTATATTTACGGGAATGATGACCGTAGAAGTTGAAGCCCCCGGGTTTAACAATCAATCAATCCCCATAGTAACTTTAACCTTGGATCTCTCTACGAAGATTTAGTTGCACATTTGGAGAAAGTACACGCTGTTCTAGCACCACTAGTTTATATATTATTCACGCTTGGGAGTAAGGGAACATGTGTCGAGAGCATGACATATACGAAGGGGTTCCTCTCATCTGTAGTTGCCTAGAGCCCAATTGAGTATAAAACCACGACTAGGTGGGAAAACGAACAATTTTCGGTTAGACAACCTGGATAAACGATGGCAAATGATATACCAATTTTCATTAAAACACCTGTACTTTTCCCACCTTCGTATACTTGATCGAAAAAATTCACTTTTATTCTTTTGTTTGGGAGGACAGTGACTAATTTGGTTGGGCAAACGATATGCCACCTTTTCGTCACCTGTATTTTTCCGGCCAGCGTGAAGTTGGCCCGAACATTTTTTCGCTTCATTATGTATTTTTTTCTGTGGGTGGGTCGACGAAATTTGTAGTTGGGCACATCTGGGCCAACGATGGACAAACGGCGTGACAAGTTTTGTTAAAATCTTTGACTTTTTTTCGGACAACGTCATGGAGGTCAACTGTTTGCGTGACAGGAAATAGTGTGCTGTACGTGCTGTGAGAAGAATTAAATAATTTATAACTACTGCCCACGAGACATCCATTCGATACACCCATGATTATACACTCGTATGTGATATATTGAAACAAATTCTCCTATGTTATCTTCTAACGACATGTAACCGACATCGATACCACAAAAAGTAATGTATGAATAGATGCAACATTTTTACAGGATCTTTTTCATGGTTGTCGAAGTGCCCTTGCAAAGTTTGGTAAATATTAATACAACAAAAATTAGGAAAATATATAATTTAAATAATTTGTTGGACGATACGCGAGAATCATTGATTTTCGGTTGTCGCTTAGAGGGCTAAAGAGAGAAACAGAACTGATAGCGAACAAATTAACTAGATGATAGTAGCAGTGCGTAAATAATAGAAATTAATATCAATGCACCGTAAAATGAAACGAAATACAGTTATAGGTTTTTTTAAAAGTATTAACCATTATATTAAAAATAACGCCTTAAGCACCATGGGTTATATAAAATTGATCTTTTATAAGGATTGGTTAAAAAAAATTTTGACTGAAGAGCGCTCCCCGTCTTTGCATAATTGCAGGTGTTTTTTAATATCATTGAATTGGATCAATGATCTTGTGTTTTGCTCTAAATATTTTGAAGCATTGTGAAGTGTGATCCTACGAGGTCTTCACTACAACTAACTACCAAGAACAACATTGATATTCTTAGATGACTACGTTATTTGAATACACAGAAATTATATTAAATTTTGCAGTGGCGTAACACAGTGTAGATATTATAATAACAAGTAAAATGAAACTTCTTTCTTCGAACCAATATTTTTTAAAACATTCCTTCGTAAAGATAGTTTTCGCTCTATCAAACCCTTTCGAATGATTATACAATATGTACAATGCAAGCAATGTATAAACAATATGAATTCCAAGATTCGCAAAAAACAACAAAAACAAACAAACAAACTATATGTAACCACTGTAATATTCATATTAACATATCCCAAACCATTGACCGATGCCCCTTATATAACCAACCCAGACAAAAATACCTTCGTAATATGAGCTCGCAGTTAATTCTTGGGTGTAATAACTATCAAGATAGAGTAATCAAATTCGGAAAAGAAATAAATATATTCATCAAAATTTAATTTAAAAGCATACTAGCTATGTAATTATAACTGTAGCACACAACTGTATGCTGTGACCTACTGATGTATTAAATATGAGTGTTCGAGTTATTGTATTAATTGCAATCAATCTGAATGTCTATAACTGGTTACTAACTACACAAAATGTATATTTGTGAATACCTACCAAACTTGCCCAAGCAATGTATTAAGGTCGAACAATATGTTAACTGAGATCAAATATGTTAAATCTAAGTATTACACCGATATCTATACCCTCAATTAATTAACAACTATGTATTAACTACTGTTAAATCAATGTACCAGTTTTGAGCCGCTAATACTTCAGATATCGATGCGACTATAAATAAATGAAAAACAATCAGAAGGGCCATCCCATAGCAAAGTTAACGTTTGATTTTCCGCCAAAAAATTCGGAATCGAATTGTTGAGATGATTCCAATATTTTATTCCCTGTAGTTTGAGGTAAATTAAAAAAACGCACAATACATTGTTTATCGCATTTCTGATTGTTATATACATATTACTACATTGGGTCGTTAATGGCCACAAAAGCACATAAGAATGAGAGTCATAAATAATAAGAGATAGGTTTTTTGTTTTGCGATATCAGGTCGAATGATCTAGCGCCGAATATTTTTTCTAATTGCTTTTAGATAAAAAAACGGTAAATAAACTGATGTTAATTTTTTTTGGGGGGGGCCTGTGGAGTCTCTCAGGAACTTGAAGTCAAATTTGAAATTTATATACCTTATTCGCGTAGAAATGACGATAGTAGAGAAGATAATGAGGAAAAAATTATAATGGAAAACAGGAAGGAAATAGCACAATGAGAAACAAATTTGAAGAATCCGAGAAATACTGCAATTGAGTGCATACAATTTGTACCTTGATGGCCTTGACGAAGATGGTTCCGCACGTTGTTTTAATTTAGATTGTCGCGAAATGTCAGGGAGGCGGCACCATAGAGCAGTATTTGCAGAATAATATTTATATTTCTACTCCCATTGTATAATTCTGTCATTTGATGGCTGCAACACATTGCATAATGATACTTATTACGATACACATTCCATTATGATCAAGGTTCTTGACCAATCACTGAGAAGTTTACAAGCCAAGTATTGGCACTTAATTAATAATTGGGAATCTTTCTAGTAAATGTTTCGTTCGATTGTGTACACTAAAATTACATTTAATATTATATTATGTTTGTCAGATTTAATTTCTTTTATTATAAGTAAATTTTACACGGAATATTATCTAAAATAAACTGGATCGTAATTTCACTTTGATACTATTTGACTAGCGTTGTGATAGTGCTACAAGGAAATTTGACTGACGTTAAGATCAGAACGCAAGCCATTTTGTGTTATATTTTGCTGTCGTGTGGTTGCCCTTAAAAACCGGCCAATTCTTTAGTGAATCAGAGGTTGAGTTGACACCTCCAAAAATAAGACAAAAAGCAATAATGATGACCTCGGAATTATTGCCGCAACTTTTGTTCTCTCTCGCAGGCGGACTGGTAACACAAAGCCACCCGCGGCAGGCAGGGTAGCTGCCCGCTAGCTGGTCTTGACTGAATCCTGCATATCAACTGCCACGAAGCGATTCAATGCAAAAGTTTAACTTACAGAAGATAAGTGGTAGATAAATGTATGAAATTCGATGTAATGGGTATTAATACACTCGTGTAACGTTTCCGATACTCGCTCGTTTCTCCTACGGATCGTAACATCACACTCATGTATTAATATGCATCATTACATCATCGTTTCATAATGTACTGTTATAAGGCCGTCATGATGCCGTTTACCGGAATTTTAGTCGTTTGCACTTGTGTGAATTTGGTTGTTATAGACATCTGTTATCTGATAATTTAGGATATGAAATAATTAGTAAAAACAATGATAAAGCATGACGGAAATTGTTCATGATTGTTCTAGGCAAAGACATTATTTCCATGATGATGCATGTTTTATGTAAGTGTAGCTCCTAAACTTTGTAAATTATTGCTTCATGGTATGTTCATTTCAAAAATGTCTTGTTTTTCTGTGAATGTTCACATGTTTAGATGATTAAAAAATACTCGAAATTCTTGGTGGATATTTTAAAAAATATTATGGTATTTTATGTAGCTTGTGAAGTAAATAGGTTTTATTAAGATAATAAATTGCATAAATTGTGCTGTCATTAAAATTAATGCATTTTATGTATAAATAGCGTATTCTTAGAATCCGATCTTGAATCCGAATTGATGACGACGTTTTAAATTATGCTTCTCCTTGAGCAGTAGATGTCTAGAAAGCGACAGTGACAACTCAGGCCGATTGCAGTGTCACTAACCAGGAGGACCAAATTCGGACAAATTCAATCCTGACGATGGCAAATTTTACATACTTAGCTGAGTCGATTGATTGATTGTTTAGGGCACGTCAGTTACCAGGATAATTTGCCCCGTTAGTGTAATGCATGTTTTTGCGGTAATATTTCCCTCGCTGTGTGGCGAGATTCGGCCTACCGTCGACTTGCGAGGTTTTCCCTAATCGGGTATCTCCGACCAGTGGGGCACCTCCCGGCACAAGCTCTAGGCTCCCGACCGATCTCCCGGCATGTATGCTTGTGTAGTGCGTGTTAGTATATTGTGTGTGTAATTAAAGGGAAAGAACAGAACAAGGAAGAGGTAGGAAAGATCGCGCGCGATCCGTGGCCCGTTTGTTAGGGTACTGCTCCGGCATTCGCCTGGTGTTGATCGTAGAAACCACGGAAAACTACCGATCAGAGCAGCCGTCCGTTAGAGTTCTTCTCCAGACAGCGAGTGAATTCGACCGAGCTGGCAAGCTAGGGTCGAAAATTCTGCCACCGTCAGGAATCGAACCTAGTACCACCCGGTCAAGGGGCTGCAGGGAGAGGGTCAGTTGCTGCTCTGAGCCATCTCTCCCGGTAGCTGGGTCGAATTCAGTCGGTGTACGGAGAGAATTCGTGCATCCATGTGCCCAACGCCGGAGAAGAACCTTTAACAAGCGAGCCACGGTCCGCGCGCGATTTTTCATTTTTCATTTTTCATTTTTCATTTTTCATTTTTCATTTTTCATTTTTCATTTTTCATTTTTCATCCTGGTCTCCTTTCCCTCTTGTGATCGAATGATTAGTGATTCCGAGCACGTCAATTGCTAAGGTCATTTGTGGCGTAAGTGTAGTGAATGTATTTACTTCTTACCATTGATTGTTTGAGTGAATAAAGTTTTCTACTCCCTCCATGTAAAATATTTTTTTACTGTTTGAGATGTAAAATTATTTTAAAATGAAAGACAGGAAAACATTGTACCACGGCCAAGCTATCATAACATGTGCTTCTACCACACTTGCATTTCTACTTAACATCGAGAAAAACTGCACATATACCGTACTATTCCCTGTGTAAGTATGATTATGTATCAATTGACTCAAGTATTTTATTTTCTGAGATACATCACATAGACAGTTCACACAGTAAATCATATAGATTGGATAAGACCCAGGATGAGACGTTGAAATTTATATTATTCATTTAACATAAAATCTGATTAATCAGTTCATTTCAATCCAGAACCAGTTACCTGCATGAAAACATTAAACTTTGTTTGCTAAAGAATGGTCATTATCGTAAAAGGATGTCATGTCTATAGGAACCGATATACTCGCAACAGCTGAGCTAGTTCATTAATTTTTTAAAGTTAAAAGGAAGCCAGTGATTATAATGGGTTTGATTTGATTAATTTTCGTCAAATAAACAGTTCTTGACCTACGGGGATAAAGTATATATTGCACATTTTCTTGAGCTCCAGAAACCCTACCCTCATTTCTGTTGTTGTTCTTGATGACTGATATTCTAAAAAGCACAATACGTAGGAGTTACATTCTGTCGTGATGACTATGTTTTTGAAGCACCGTGTGCATTTTGAAAATAGAATGAAGCATTTTACAATTAAATATGCATTACTTTTCGAAGCCTTGAATTCTCCGTTCAGTTAATTATGAATAAGCCCATGACTCTAAATACAATATTATTGTTCAATGCATAAACGTAAATAAAACATTCAATTGCTCTAGTACCCATTTACCTATCGGGCCCTTGCCAAAGGTGACTATGTCTGTAGCATTGGTTACCCCTAACATGAAATTCTAACGTTTCATAAAATGTTTCCCTGAATTAATAATTATGTAACAACCTATTAATAATTTAAAGATATTTCTTCAAGTACACTTTTTGGAAATGCTAATAACTATAAAAAAAGGGGCGCTATCTAATTCTCCCAGTAACTTGCGACACAAATATCCGGGCAACGTCGGGTAATTGGCTAGAAAATTGAAATAATTATAAGTGAGTGTAAGGGCTTGAGAAAACTTATACAGATTGTAGTTCTTCGCATTATCACATCATTGCCATTTGCTTTGTAACTGTTCTTTGTTGTAACTTTGGACCTGAATCCATGCCAATTCTTTTGGACTTAAACTGAAGTATTGAAATAACCCGTATATTGAAATAGTATGACCCGTTTCAGCGCCCCGTATACGATTCGCAATTTGTTTTGAATGAAATTCCCATCGATTAAGTACCATGTGTTCGCTTGATGGGGAATATTTTTACTACGGAGCTTCTTAATTGGGTCAATTTGTTTCTAAGATGTATTTGAAATGTATTCTGGCTTTACATTCGAGATGGGAAAATAGCCATTAACTATTTGAGATTAATTCTAAGTTATTTTTTTGGTAGTTTTCTGTGTTTTTTTCCGATCAACATCAGGCGAATGCCCAAGCATTACTTTAACAAACGAGC
Organism: Gryllus bimaculatus; assembly: GCA_017312745.1. Lineage (NCBI taxonomy): Eukaryota > Metazoa > Arthropoda > Insecta > Orthoptera > Gryllidae > Gryllus > Gryllus bimaculatus. Next base: position 3,927,832 of record BOPP01000114.1, read on the forward strand.
AACGCATCCCGTGCGATATTTCCTTTCTCCTCCTCTCCCCTTACATACTTCAATCATTCTTTTCATTGGGTATTGATTCCGCAAGTGTAGTGCATGTTTTCCTCGGGAGGTGGCGCTAATCTCCCCCGCTGGGTAGAGATATCTGGCGACGACATACCGTCGGCTAGCGGGGTTTTCCCAACGAGGTATCTCCAACCAGCCGGGACAAGCTTTAAGCTCCCGACCAGTCTCTCGGCATTTCTGGTAGTGAAGTGCATTTTTGTGTAAGTGCAAGTATGTAAGGGGTGATGATAGGACTAGGGACGGGAAGGAAAGATAGCGTGCGATCCATGGCCCATTTGTTAGAGCACTGCTCCGGCATTCGCCTGGGGTTGATAGGAGAAACTCCTGAGAACTACCGATCAAAGCAGCCGACCGTTAGAATTCTCCTCCAGACAGCGACTGAATGCGACCTAACTGTGAAGAAACTCCATCCACCGTCGGGATTCGAACCCTAGGACCTACCAGTCAGAGGCACTGCAGTGACATCCCTAGGCCATCCCTCTCGGCGTATAACCTTCATGGAGAGTATCTGGAACAAGACTTATAGAGCAGCCCGTGCATGTTTTTCACTTCGGATGTCGTCAGTAAAATACGCATTGTTTTGCTGTACGTTGCTGTATTTCGTTTACATCAGCGTGACATGATCGTCGTTTAAGACAAGTTCGAAAACACAATAGTGATGTAAACGTGATTGTAAACGATATTTACATTACATAATGAATATTTACATAACCTCATTCAGTCACCTTATCCACGCTCATTTTGTCACGGCAAACGTTATTGTTCGGACACACGCCATACAATGGCATTGGTGACGGTTAAGGATAGAATTCTCCTCCAGTCCGTGGCTGAAGAAATGTCTCCACCGCCATTCTCTCACCAGCAGGTTTCACAAATTGCGACTCGAGTTTCATCCCGCAAAAGCACAAAGATATTCACCATCAGAATCCCCCCTCCCCTCTATAAATAAATAACTCCCAACTCTCCTTGTCCAACAATTCAACACCCATAAAATGTCTGGGAGTACTAATAGACAGACTTTTAACATGGACGAGACACATTTAGTCAGTTCTACAGAAAACAAATGCGAAGGCTGTCAAATTCTGCTGTCCATTCATCAATTCTACATCTTCTTTAAAAGTTGACACCAAATTTCTTCTCTACAAAAGTATAATTAGACTCACACCGACATATGACTGTCCAGCTTAGATAAACGTTGCACCTACTAATATTAACTGTTTGCAAATTTCCAAAGCAAATTTCTCCCCGAATACTTAGACCATCTCATCTGAGACCTCATCTGAGACCGTCTCCCGTCTCCATAGACTCCTCAAAGACATTTTCACAACGTCTTAAAATCAAAACTTACTGAAAACTTCCAAACCCTTAAAAAATATACCTATACTACCCTTTCCCTAATTCATTAACCAATATATATATATATATATATATATATATATATATATATATATATATATATATATATATAGAGAGAGAGAGATTGAAGTTAAAAATGTATAGTAATTGACGAGTACGAACACTCAAAATTACTTTAGGAAGTTTCCATTACGTTAATGTAAATACTTTTCTCACTTCAATAAGGCCATTTGGTCTATCGAATAAAATAAATAATACTAGTGGTGCTAAAACAGCACGTAATTTCTCCCTCATATATCCATATAAAGAAACGCAAAAATAATAACCTTTTTTTAAAAACATCTTTCTTTAAGGAACATATTTCATTAAGAGAAAAATCTGTATATTTAATATTTTAGTTTTAAGAACACTTCGAAAAAATTTTGAACTTTTGCAATTTTCGAAAAATAAGGGTTTTTAACGAACATGAGACCTCCGCCAATATCTTAAAGGTCCTTCACACAACCGAACAAAAACTTTAATAAAAAACGATGGAGCTAATTTTTAAAAATGTGTAAAACGTCCCATGGACGTCACGTAAAGTACCTTCCCAAATTAAAATATCGGTTTCAAATTCAAGGGACTGCGACATCGATTAGATCAATTTGAGAATATCAATTTTGGAGAAGGTCGGCTGAACGGAGTAGCCGCTAGCGTAGTTCTCAGACGGACAGACGTTTTGAAGTCATAGCTTCCGCGGCCAGAGTCATGTGGGTGATCCGGGTGACGCCGCGTCGAAAGCTGTGTTGCCGACGTTTCGACCATCCTGTCGTGGTGTTCCTCAGGGCTGGTATGCGCCGTGGTGCTCACACGAGCGCTGATCACGGTGCATAGCCGTGGTGCATAGGTGTCAACAGCCCAGATCACCCACGGACAGACGTTTTGCCGTCATTCGATTTTCGGAATCAAGGACCTACAAATAAAGGATTCTGACTTCACCAAGAGTTAGAGGATATTTTTCTAAATTTAGGAATTGGATTTATCGACTTTTTCGTTACCAGGGCCCTGTAATTTTTAGGGCCCTAAGATTTTTATAAAATAAATTTTCCCACTGCAATAAGAGTTAACAGAGCCCCGGCATTCCATAACTTTTTTCCTACTCTGAAGGTAGAAAGTAAAAACAAAACCAAAAAAGAACAACAACAACAACGAAATGTCCCGAGAAGAGTGGTAGGTAGCGCGAGAGGCCATGATAGGTTTTTTAGGCGCCGATAGATAGCATCTAGGAAGAGGGTGGGGCAAGTCCGAAACCAGAGCCTCGCAAAACTACCATTTTGTCAATTTTGTTGTTTTATTAGACCAAATCGAATGTATTATTTTTTTAGTTGCTAAATACTGAGAGTAAATACTACTCATTTGTTGTACGTCTTGCTTGGAGTCATGATTTTGCGGGCCTGCACAAGTGCTCTTCCCGGCTCGAGTGTAATCACTGGCGTGAGTTGCTATGGAAAAAGCGGGAGGGGGGGGGGAAGGAACCTCTCGCTGCCCCAGACAAGCTGTTGTTCGGAGAGGGAGGATGGGAAGGGAGGGTGAGAAGAGGAAGGGAAGAAAAGAGTTGTTATGCGTGGTGGTAGTAGACGAACGGGTGTAGGTGGGAATTTTGATGTGTTAAGCCTTAAGTGGCGGGTGAGTAGGACGGTTTATTTATGGTGGGTGTTGTTGAAGGATGTCTAATGGATGTCGGAAGTATGCTGTATGTTTGGGTGGATTACTAAGAATAATTTGGTGTGGAGACATGAAGGGGGTGAAGTAGGCGTTTTGTAAGGCGGATAAAATATTTTTGGTTGCTGTGTCGAAAATGTCTTGTCGAATAGGCGTCATTTGTTGTGATAGATACTTCTATGGAAATAGGAAGGTACAGTAAGTTAAAAAAAAACTATATTCCAGAAACTTATTTTTCATTGATGTTCAGAGTTCTACATTCAAGAATCAAAATTTATTACAATTACTATAAAATGTCAATGGGAATAAAAGAGATAAGTCGATCCAGCTCTCTTCCGTAAACTGCTGAAAACGAATTTGTACATTACTTAGTTATATACATTTTTTATAATATATTATTATAATTTAAATACATCCGCTAAGCACATAACGGTCAGTGACTTGGTCAGAAAATGACTTCGTCTATGAATCAGTTTCATGTGGAATGAATCTGCTTACATGTTCTAGAAAAGACTCTTACAAGTTATTCAATATCTTGGGGAAAATAATACGTGTTCACAATATTATGTTCTTTAAAAAGGAAATTATTTATCCATATGAAACCAAAGTATATAAACTAAACTATTTTGTACATTAATCCATATTTATCATTCTGGTTATCAGATAATATGATTTTTACATTGATGTAAATTTTTATGAAGATAAAATGTAATTATTTTGACATTATTTCAATATAATGACGCTTGAAAAATGTTAACTTTTTTAGTAGGTTCCAATTCTTTAAAATTTTTAATTAAAGGGCTTCTCGTAAAAACAGTATTAGCCCAAAAATCAAATTTGTGAAAAATGAGAAAAAACGTTCACTTCCTATTTCACCTATTTTTCCTCTCTCGTTTTCATTTGGACCAGTGTAGTTATTCGAGTTTGGACTAATGTAGGTCGATTCGATTTTGTCCTCCAATGCATGCATGTACACACTACAAAAAGCACACACGATATCATTGACTTCGTTTTGTTCAATTTTGGAATAAAGTTGTTTTTCCGAGAAACCTTTCAATTGATATTTTAACTCTTACCAATTAAGTACAATATCTGTACCTTATCACGTGGAATAGCTCCTTAAACACACTTTATTTTGAATTACTGACCCAGTACTTATTCCTCACAGGAGTGATCTAAGGCTGTGTGTTTCTCTGTCTCGGGAATAGGTGTATTACTCAGTTGATCTGATGAATTTGAACAATAATTTTCAATTTAGGCTTATTTTAAAATTTATTTTTATTTATTGATTTACAGTGAATTTTAAGTAATAATTATATATTGACTTTCGTTTCCACTGTTAATTATTTAAAAAGTATTTATTAATATGTATTATCGGCGTCATGAGCATCCTCTTGATTGTGCCATTGAAAGCATTGATTTTAGCCTGATGAGGCTTCTGTCACATGATTAACAAGATGGGCTAATTCTATTGTGCAATAATTCTTTGTCTGCCGGTTACATAATGCTGAGGTATTTTCATCGATTTTTTTAGATCGTATTTTATAAAATAACCCATATTTCTTTCAAAATAAAGGCATACAAACCATAACAACAAAGGTATTAATCGGCAGTATTGTTCGCACCAACAAATGCAAGGTCAAACCAACGCAAGTATCCACAATGATAACCAGCACATGCAAAAACCAGGCAACGAAAGATAAAATCGAAACAATGTCATCCTATGCTCCCGGAGCTCCATAAATAGTAGGAGCCTCATGCATGAAAAAATTCTTCACTGTTGCAGTTTAGTTTTCATTTCTATTCACATACAGACAATCTCTGCACTATTATTTACCATAGTTTCAGAGATTGTCATTTAATAAATTAACCCAGTTATCAACTGATCTTTCCAAGAAAATTAAATAAAGCAGTGATATAAATAATCAAAACAAATTTCATCCTTTTTCAAGTGAAATTAGAAGAAATACATACTTTGAAACCAATTACAAGTAGGGAAAAAATATGAAAGGACATATAAATTCTACATTCGAAATTACTGGACAATAATAAATTTAATTGAACAAAGAAACCTTACCCTGAACAATTTGAATTATCACTGATTAAAAATAAAATCATCATCAATATACTGACGTATTTACAACTGGTAAGTATTACAGTATTTCAGTCGTAAAAACGTAATTGTAAAATACCAAAATACATAGCACTGAAAATTTTAGAAAATGTAATTTATGATGACAATTTCCTAGTGTGCTTTATTCTATGACCACATTAATATTTCATCATACCCTTACATTCTCTTATCACCATTAGCACATTTTGAAAACCAAATTAGTAAATAAAAAAGGCTGAGACACGTCCCTTTACATCCTCATGCAAGTTTACTATTGGAAACACTTAATTCTAAAAATGTCTTAAAAACATTTAGCTCTAAGGGTTTTTATGTACACAGCTTCTATATCATAGATCAGCCACTACCATTCACGTTTTGTAAACAACACAGGTAAATTATTTTATTATTGCATCGCATTTCCCGTTGAAGAACAATGCAGAATGAGCATTTCACGTAGTCATCAATGTCGTAATGACATAGAATGAAACAACGTAATCCCAACGAGATTTTCATTCATGATAAAAAATAATGTCATTTGTTCGAGTAAATTAAAGGGTTTATGAATGTAAACGTTTTGTGTAACTGTGATGAAATGAAGTAGTAGTAAATGGACACAAGCAGATGGCAACGATTTCGACTATGGGTTCGACGTTTCGACAGTGCCGAAACAATACGACGTAACTGACATCCTTGACACCCCTGATAACTTAGCATTACAGGTATCATTTGATAGCATGGTAAACGTAACTTAACACGTATTATGAGTTAAATTACATTTCCATTACACTGGAAACAGCTTTCACTGTTAGCATCAAAGATTGAAAAATAAACTGTCAGATAATCAGTTGAGAGATATTGATTCTTTACCAACTCTGGCGACTGGGCAACACTGGCGACTATGGCGATGACAGTAACGGCAGGGTGTAAGTAACTCTGGGAGTTCGATGCGCGGTTGTCACACATACTACGCTAACGGCAATACTTACATGGCAGATTAATCAAATCTCAAAACATTAACGCTCACCGACTGGCAACGACACAACATGATCATTATAACCTTCGCCAAAGTCGGACCACATTGCCTCCGCAATATTGTGAGAGTCAGCTGAGCGGCAACGCTGAACCCTGGCTGTGAGAAAGTAAATAAATCCTCGCAAGCTGATTGCTTCAGAGCAGGTCACATGACGTACCACAGCACGTGGCGAGAGAACTGTCAAGAGTCGCTTATACGCTGCCAGTACTGTAGGCAGCATGAACCTGGTTCATGTTGCTCAGTCGCCAGTGCTGGGTGTAGAATTGCTGAGTCTATTGATACACAGAAGCCATGACAGATTGTCAGCCTCGTTCGATGAGGCTTAGCATGATGGTAGACCCTACTCCATGCATGCTAATAAACGTCGACAATCAATCAGCCAATGCCAGGCCGAAAGTGAATCTTTCTGCGATGACACCCTCCATGCTGGTAGGACCCAGCCCATGGATGCTGGTACACTCTGGTCAGCAGTTAGCCGATGCCTTGTTAACCGTGATTTGTTTTGCGGCTACTGGTAGTTTGCAGTGCTCGCCTGCATCCGTTGAGATGATTTTAATTGAGCTGGTAGACACTGCGCAGGATTAAGTACTCCAGAAATACGTTGCAGCGGCTTCTGGAAAACGATAGTGAGCAGTTTTCGTCAATGTCAACCGATGGGCTCGGAAGCATGACACGTGTACGCATGTTTATAGAGACTGGCAACAAGCCAGGACTTGGAGCAAGCATTGACACAACAACTGGTGCAGTAACGCGAGCAGTTGTCTCCGTCAAATCAGTTTCTTCCCATGCTGGTAGTCGCTGGCCAACCGCCAATGCCCTAAAAATGTATTGCTATATGGAAAGTATGCTGCAGAACATACAGGTAGTCACAGTCGAACATATGCGTAATGATACTTGTAAGCCGGGGCATGTAATTAGCGTGACGCGCAACGGCTACTGGAACCGTGAACTCAGCAGCGGTCGTCTGCGTTGCTCTATGGACTCGTATGCATGCTGGAGGACAATGTCTTCACACCGCTAGTGAGTGTAGACGCAGCTACTGATATTCCGTGGCGAGCAGAAGACGTCGTTTGGAGATGTGGATCATAAGCCAGCTGCTCAGCTCTGGTTTGCCAATGATTGTAGGCCCCGGGGTTTGGACTGAGCTCTGTCGCGCCATCTGGTGCAAGGCGAGCAGCCGTCTTTATGTCGGCCGATGGGCTTGTAAGTCTACTGGTTGAGGCTGGCCTGCGCATGCTTATAAAAGCATGTCACTATAGTTTGTCCACCGCAGCTACTGATACTCGGAGATCAGTAGCAGTCGTCTGCATCTGTCGATGGGATTGTAGGAATGCTGGTGGATTGTGGTTAGAATCCACGGCTTGGAGTGATCTCTTTAGCGGCTACTGACACACGGAGGCCAGCAGCAGTCGCCGGCGTCGGTCGATGGGCTTGTAGACGTGCTGAGCTACATCGCAGCTACTGGTACACGCAGGCCAGCAGCGGTCGCCGGCGTCGGTCGATGGGCTTGTAGACGTGCTGAGCTACATCGCAGCTACTGGTACACGGAGGCCAGCAGCGGTCGCCGGCGACGGTCGATGGGCTTGTAGGCGTGTTGGTAGACGCTGGCCAGCCGCCAGTGCTCAGGGTAGGCGTGGCCGGGGTCCCCGGGCCAGAGGGAGAAGGGGGGCACCAGGGTGTCGATGGAGTAGGACCTGCGGACGAACGGGTTCCTAGGCTTCGGGACCCGCATTCCCCCGCTGCTCCGGTTGCTGTCTCCTGCGCTGCCGCCGCCGCCGCCGCCGCCGCTCTGTCCTCCTCCTCCTCCGGGGCCTCGACCGCCTCCTGATCAAAAGAGCAAGTCACTTTAAAATTAGTGATGCAACGACAGCACATACTTTCTCTAATTATTTGCAATTTTTCAAAATTAAGAGTTCGATGCTAACAGGATTAGCGCGATTTTTATAATCGTATTTCACACTGCCCGATAAAAAATAAAAAATAAACAAAAGAGTTACAGCCGTTTTTGTGAAAAAAAAAAGTTTTCATAATTGTCTTGATTTCAAACAAAATTACGTGTCTCTTCTCGCTTTCATCTACGGCAACGTTTCTTGTCGTTATTATCGTTGTCATTGTAGTCGTTGTAATTGTTTTCATTGCCATTGTTGTCGTTATCACTTGTGAAGTCGTAGGCTTTCGCGGCCAGTGTCATGTAAATGATCGTGGCTGTCAGTGTGTCGCCGCTCGTCGAAGGCTGTGTTGCCAACGTTTCGACCATCTTATGGCCTGCAGACCAGCCCTGAGGAAAGACCATGACAAGGTGGTCGAAACGTCAGCAACACAGCCTTCGACGCGGCGGCACCCGAACAGCCAAGATCACGCACGTTATCATATAGCGGGTGTCTTTATTAAAGTTGTCATAGTTTTTATCGTTGTTGTAGGTGTCATTTTTGTCATTGCCACTTGTTGCCACTGTCGTCACTGTTTTCGTTGTCTTTGTTGTCGTTGTCACTGTTGTTGACACTTTTGTTGTCACTGCCGTCGTTGTCACTGTTGTTGGTATTGCTTTCGTTGTCATAGTAATTGTTATAATAATTGTTGTCGTCATCGTGACGTCGTATTGATGTATATGTTTGCAAATGTAACGTATTAGCCAGCGTGCCTTGTGGCATCTATTTGGGGACGCTTGGTAGAGGATTAGCCTTGCCACAAGAAGGAGAGACGGGTTTTTCCGTAAAGCAAGAACGCGGAAACGGGAGACAAGACTTTGGGGTCTTCCGGTCTTTAGAAACCTTTAATTGTTATAACAGAGGTGGGGGTGGCGTGACGTAGTAGGTCACGTGAGCCTCGTCTATATAACGGAGTGCTCAGAGCCAGTGGGTGGTTTCTGTAGACAGTGGGAGAACCTCGTGCATGTTGCACAAAACTTGGCGCCACGACGGTGCATATGCAAGCCAGGTTCGCGAGGCAAGTCACGAGTTGACGAAGCCTGCGGAGGACCTTTTGTCTTGTGTGACTGCGGTCACGGGGGAGCGAATCTGTGTGCGTGCTCCGCGGTGAGGAGTGGTTGAGTGCCACGATTCACGCCAATTCTCAATCGGATAAGATCGCTCCTGCGATCGAGGCAAACCAACCGTTGGTACGCCAGAACGGACTTTGTGTCCCAGTGTGACATCCGGTCACGGAAGCTAGGCTTTGTGCGCGCTTCAGAAGTAGGAGTGGCGAACGCCACAATCGAAACCGATCATCAATCGGGTTTGGATCGCTCCTGCGATCAGGGGATAGAAGGTCTATCAGAGCTAGGGTGCAAGAAGGAAATTAATTGTAAATATTTGCTGTGTTTTCTTTGTTAATAAATATATTTGTTATATGAAAGCTCTGTGTCTGTGTTCGCTGTGAGTATCCACGACGTCACACAAAACTTGGTAAAGCTACGCGTAAACGTATTGCCCGTATGCGACCCACCGTGCCCCGCGGTGAGCGCCCCGGTCCTGTGCGGGCGCCGCTGGGGCTTGTGCGTGACCAGCACGGCCTTGTCGAGGTCGACGGGCGCGGGCGGAGGGGGCGTGGTCGGCGAGGCGGCGGCCGACACGCAGGGGGAGCTGCGGTGCAGCAGTTGGCCCGCGCGCAGCGACCCGCTCCCGCTCCCGCTGCCGCCCGGCCCCGCCGCCGCCCCCGCGCTGCCGCTGCGCTGGCGCCCGCCCCCGCTGCTGCCGCTGCCGCTGCTGCGCCGCGCCGCTGATCCCGGCACGTGGTTCTCCTTGCCGTCGCGGCCCGCCGCGCCGCTCACCTGCCAACGGAGAAATCGTGTTTCTAGTCATGGTTATTGTTATTATTATCATTGCCATTGTCATAGTCATTGTTATTGTTGTCGTTGTCATTGTTATTGTTGTCGTTGTGATTGTTATTGTTGTTGTTGTGATTGTTATTGTTGTCGTCATTGTTATTTGTCGTCATTGTTATTGTTGTCGTTGTCATTGTCATTGCAATTGTTGACGTTGCATTGTAGTCGTGCCTTTATTAACGTTATCGTTGTTACCATTGTTGGCGTTGCCAGTGTGGTCTCATGAATGTTAGGCATGCGTAAATATGCTTACCAAAGGTTTGGGAGAAAAATTAGGGCAGCAGTAGGACATTGCACTAAAAATCTGGACATTCGTTAATAATTATGTTCTACACACACTCAACACGGAATACACACACGCACAATACAATGTATACTATAACACATCGGTAATTTTAAACAATTACTTTCTGATGTTTTTAGAAAACACGCAGTGCAAAATAGGGGAAATATTTAATTTAAAAAACTCGCACTATTTTGGTGAAAATTTTGAATATGTTGAGACTTTATGTTGAAAATTCTCCAAAATCAAAATACACGTGTCATACTCAAAGGGTCCAGGTTTAGATCGATCCTGAAATATCAATTTTGGAGAAAATGGTCTAAACAGTTTTGGAGTGAGCGTACGGATAGACTGACGGACAGGCAGACGCTTTGCTGTCAATCGATTTTTCGTTATCAAGGATGCACAAAACGTGGAATTAGACTACATAGCGTGTTGGAGAAAGTAATGTATTGCATATGGGATTTAGATGTATTCACTTTTTTATTACGAAGGCACAACAGTACGAGTTTTTTTGTCAAAAACTCGTCGATATCCGCCGCACGATTACAATATTTTCCCTTTACTACGTATGTAGTAAGGCGAAAAAGTAAAAATATCGGATTTTCCCGTCAATGTAATTTTAGTGTATCCATTTTTCTTTCATTACACAGTGAATAGCCTATGCTCTTTGCATTGTTTTGCGCAAAGACATCGGTTATGAAAGCGTAAGAGATTAAAGCAATATGAAGCGTAACCTAGAAAAATAGATGAGAAAATATGAAATAAAATTCCTAAAAATAAAGAAAAGCATACAAAAAAATCAGGGAATGTGTTTGCAAACATTTCCACCGGTTCTGCTGTCACTGAACTTACGTCACAAACATCAAATGAGACGTGAAATATTTTGCGTTATTGAGCGATTCATAATTGAGTTTTTAATATTTGTTCTTTTAATTAATGTTCATACTTGTTTATTTGTTTCAAGTGCGGTTTTATTATTCTGTCCCGCAAGGCCCTACCACACGATAGCATTATGTCACTATGTATTGATTATTAATCGCGAAGTACTCACACTGTAAATATTAAAAGTTCTTAAAATATTGTCCATATAACTACTCGCCTCTGAGCTACTCGTGAAAAGCTAGCTACTCGCTTACCTCCTTGCTTAGCTAGCTACTCGCTTTGTTACGCCACTTCGCTACTCGTAAATTTATCAAGAATTCTTCATTCACTAGTAGGATTACTTCTGGCAATTCCACTCAAGAAATTATAACCATTCACGTTTAACTAGACATACAACATGCTCCAATCAGGCGGTGTATTTTAAAAAGTTTATTGCTTCTATCTTTACGATTTTTCTTACATCCTCTCACTGACCAATCATAAACTCATACTGATTCGTCTATCTTAGTAGACGATATACATCGAACGCTATGTCGGTGTCCAATAAACAGCTTTCGTACTATAACATTAACTCTTTGATTTTAACAGAGCTTTTAGTTATTTTCAATGTTTGTCGTGTTTTGGAACTCTGTAGGACGTAATTTCATTCGTGGAATAATCCGTGAATCGTACATTGGAAATTCTTGGATAAATCACTTCCAAGTGATTTAGAGTAGAGGATTCATCGAAAATTTTCAAAATGCTCGTGGTATTACCTATGACAGTTCGGAAATAGAGCTCAGAAATAACTTTAAGGATAGGTGACACGATATCGAAGATGTATCCGGCGAGAGCGCCATTTTGAATGCAGCGCGCCCCGCGCCAGCGCACTCCTACCTGACTGCCCGCCGCTGGAGAGCGCGCGTTCTCAGGCCACGCCGTCCGGTGCTGCCTCCGATGGGAGCTGCCGGAACTACTTCGAACGAGTGGCGTGCCGCACCCGCCCGGTCCGCCGCACGGACCCACCTGTTGATCACCAAGATGCCTTCAGTTGACCCGAATATTGTTGTACGACTCTCGACCCTTGAAGATCGGTGAACGAAAGCGAGGAAAGAATGATGGAATCTCGGTATGAGGCATTATTTCATACTTGGAATGTGCATGAATGTTTTGTTTCGTTTTTCAGTTTAGTTTTTTGTTGCATATTTATGAGCATATCAAGAATGTACAAAAGGATTCTCTTCGATCTATTTTAGAAGCAACTGCTCAATATATGACTCCTCGACTGTAAGTGATTTTGTTAACCCTATCAGTACCAAGAGTGGGTAATCGTTTTCGACTTTTTCTCTAATATTCGTAGTTCAGTTAAGTACTATAATGGTAAATGGTATAATACTCGATGCTTTGTGTTGAATTGTATGGTGTGTAAATGGTATAATGGTACAATACTCGATGCTTTATATTGAATTACACAGACTTTGAATTTAGTTCTAAGCTGGTGAACAGATTTTCTCAACCCTTGGTACTCCGTGTCACATCACAAGTACCACATGAGATTAAACTTTGGTTTTTCACTATCGTGAAGGCACGTCGCCATTACTTAGCATTAAATTTCTAATGTTAAATGTGAAACGTTTACATATTGTTCTACAACATTCTAAATATGTTGAATGTTACATCATTAACATTACGAGCATTCTTGTTAATATTGCACAAGGTTAACAGTGGACAGGAGTTGACAAGGAAGATGGATTCAGACGAACATAGAATTTCAATTGTATGAACTTTCTTTTATATTTTTTGTAGTTATTAGCTATATTACGATCACGTTGGTGTTAGTTTCTATACGCCCCAAAAGCAGCTGAACCTAACCACTACCTCCCGGTATGTAACACCTACTATTACACTCTACTATTTTACTACACTCGTATTTACCCCTTATATCCCGTTTCCATTTATTTCACATGAAGTTCCATTAATATGGGCATTCCATCACAGCCTCCAAAGAAGTTTGTTTTCCCTTTGACCATTTCATTTCACTTAAAGAACACCGAAAATCGAATTGGAAGAGCAGCTCCTGCCTTGCAAACTCATGATCATGACCGAAATTTAACAATGACATGTTAAAAACGTTTGTGATAATATTACTAGTACAATTAGAAATTGCTTATTAGGTAATTTTTCTCATTTTCGTGGCATTCCTCCAAATGAAATTCTTCTCCGGTTATCATATTTACTGACGATGTGAACGTGTCGCCACTGGAAGCCGACGCGGCAACTTCCTTCCCGAACGTAATTTTGTTAGGTATCTTTACGTTCAGGAGAATTAATTTCATCTACCTTTCTCGAAACACGGTATAAGAATATTGATGTATTGATAATAATGTTTGCTGAAATAGATATATTCCACAATGTCGATCTAACCTGCAAAAACACCCCACAATATTCTACTAACATGCCGCAGTAACAGAATTAATTTTCTTATTATCGCAGTAATGTTGTAATTTTTCGCACAAATCGTGAGATTTTTATGTAGACCAATAAAATGCTGAACGTACCACGAATGTTAGTGTTATTACTAGGTATGTCAATAGCTGTAAGTCTAGTTAAGAGTTAACAAGCTAAGTGATGGAGGCACGACAAATTTACTTTTAACATACGAGTATTAAATCAATGAAGTAAATTTTATTCAGTTTGTGAGTATGGAGTGGATGAATTTGGTTTGTGCCTGTATGGCACCTTCGTGTATACAAACATGAGTGGAAGAAGTGATAGTATCAGTGCCAGTAATTTTCTGAGTAGTTTTGTGCTAGTTAATCGTGTTCAGAAAACAATAATGTGTTGATGGAGTAAGGCAGATTTTTAAGTGATAAAATACTCTGTCTTTTGAATTCAATTCCAAATCATTAAAAGCATATTAGAATAGTATGATAGTCTTTCATACAATGTAATTTAATATTTTTAGATGGGAAATTTTGCTCACCTATACTTTTTCTGAGGGTAAGAAATATCTTAGCAAAAATTCGACAGCATGAATTCGATATGCATTAGTTTAAGTAAATTGTTTTGAATTCGTTTTGTATTTTTTCCTGACAACTGAAAATTCTGTAACGGCTAAAAGTATTTTGTCATAAATTGCGAGGGAAATTATGCGTTGGACAGATTCAAGCCATGCATTCCGAAGGCCGGGGCTTCAAATTGAACACGCGGAGCGCAGCATGAACTGCAACTTAAAAGTGTGAGGCTCATTAGGAAGTAATTGTGATCGTGAGTTCGTGCTGTCGTTCACTATGTTTACGCGGGAGTGAGTCGATTACTTTGGGAAGCATACAAGTTTCAAGGAAGATGCATCAATGTGGGTGACGTATAGACTACCGACAGTAAGACCTAATATGCTCATTGATATTTTAGGGTAAGTCAATTTCTATGGTCATTAGTTCCGTTAATATAGTGAATGTTTTTATACCTCGAAGTGGTGGTATTCCTTTCCACTGGATAGTGAGATTCGACGCCACTGTACACGTCGAGTGAGGAAATTCCTCAGGAGAAAGAAAGACAAGAGAAAGAAAAAAGGAAAGAGAAGAAAAGGAAGAAATGAGGAAAGAAGAAAATATTAATAAGACAGACCAAGAAGAAAAGAGAAGAAAACGAAGAAATGAAAGGAGTGGAAAAGAAAGACCAAGAAAAATATGAAAGGGAGACAATAGAAAAAAGAGAAGAAATGAGAAAGAAGAAAAGAGGAAGAGGACAGTCCACGAAAGAAAATAGGAAGGAAGAAAAAAAGAGAAGGAAAAGAGGAATTGAGGCAAGAAGATAAGAGGAAGAAAAGAAAAGGAGATGAAAAAAAATGAGAAAACAAGAAGAGGGAGCACGGAGAAAAGGTTGGTCGGTTGTTAGTGATTCCGAGCGCGTTAAGTACTGAAATCTTTTGTCCCGTTAGTGTAGTGCATGTTTTATTCAGGAGGGGGCGGTGATCCTGCGCCGACCTACTGTCGGTTAGTGGGGTTTTCCCCAACTAGGTATCTCCCACCAGCGGGGCACCGTCCCAGCCCCCGAACAGTCTCCCGGCATGTGTGGTAGTGTAATATGTGTAAGGGGTGAAGATATGACAAGGAAGGGGAAGGAAATATCGCGCGCGGTTCGTTGCCCGTTTGTTTTGGGTACTGCGGCATGTGTGTTAGTGTATTACTCGGGCAACGTTTCTTGAACGATGGATTGACGATTTCGGGTGGAGTGGGGATATAAGTTATAGAGTCGGCCACTAGAGTATTTTAAGTAATGCCAACGTCTGTGAAATGAAAGTCAAAACTGCATCTTGTGCTTAACTTTTTCGGGAGTTTTAGGTGACTCCCATGAAGGACGTGGACCTGAATCAGCATTTTCTTTCGATATTGACAATAAACCTGAACAGGGTTTCTGCACTATGAAAGCAACTGGCTTTGACTAGCTTCTGTTTCGCGCCAACGAAGTTTTAATGCTTGGAAGGTTGTCATCAGTGCCCGCTGCGAGCTTTTGTCTTCAACTGTTTATTGCACAAGGGAGGGGGATCAAGGTCATCGTTCGAGAAAAGTTGCGCGAGTAATAATATGTGTCAGGGGGTGAAGATATGAAAAGGAAGGGGAAGGAAAGATCGCGCGCGGTCCGTTGCCCGTTGTCCGACATTCGCCTGGCGTACGAATGAAAGAGGAATGAAAACGAAGGCGCACCTGTTGCTGTGGCTGCTGCTGCGTGGGCGTGGCGGAGTGCGTGCGCGTGCGCGTGTGCGTGGAGGGCAGCGAGGGCGGCGGCGAGGGCGGCGCGGGCGGCGCGGAGGGCGGCGCGGGCGGCACCAGGGCGAAGACGGCCGGCGCCGCGCTGCCGTTGGAGCCGTCGATGTGGTGCGGCGCGCGCGGCTCCTCCGCCGGCGGCTCGGGCAGCAGGTCCCAGCAGATGGCCAGGTCCACCGCCGTCACGGGCTTGCGGTAGCGCGGCGCCCCGCTCGCCGCCGCCGCCGCCGCCACCGCCGCCGGACCGGGCGTGCCCGGCAGCGCCGTGCCCGTCGGCAGGTCCTGGAACGAGGCGTTCTTTCAGGGCGCCTTCCCACGGCGCGGCCGCAGCGCGCTTCGCAGAGCATTGGTTTGAATGGAGGCCTTCCCACGTGCAGCGGGTGGCGGCTGCTGCGGCAGCCGACGCCGAGCTCCAGCTACGCGAAGCGGAGGAGGGGCCACGCGCCACCGCTAGCAGAGTCCTTTGTTCATCGTCGCGGGAGGGTCGGCGAAACGTACCCTCCAGACCCCATCCCCTTCCACGGCGGGCGACGGTGCGGCCGTGGCTCCGGCGGTGGCTCGTGTAAAGACCTCCATTTAAACCAATGATTTGCTAACAGACGCCCCACTGGGAACTGCTGCTGAGTGGCATCGTGTGAAGGGGCTCAAATGCGCAAAAGAAAAGCAACTACGGCGGCGGTAGGTTTCGCCGACCCTCCGGCGACGACGAACAAAGGGACCGGAGCAGGTAGAACGCTGCGGCCGCGGCGCAGTGGGAACGCTCCCATTTAAAGCTGTGTTCTGCTAGAGGTGGCGCGTGGCCCCTCCTCCGCTTCGCGTAGCTGGAGTTCGGCGTCGGCTGCCGCAGCAGCCGCCACCCGCTGCACGTGGGAAGGCGTCCATTCAAACCAATGTTCTGCTACGCGCCGCGCTGCTGCGAAGCGCCTTGGGAAGGGGCCCTTAGGCCCCCTTCACACAGCATCACCCGACTGGCGTGTCTGATGTATTTACACGAGCATCGTAGACACTCTGCTGTTGCGAGTAGGCCTCTTTACATGGCGCCCGTTCAGCAGCGCTTCTGAGTCGCACGTCTACTAGCAAAGTATTGGTTTAAATGGAGGTTTTTACACGAGCGGCGTAGTTGCTTTGCTTTTGCGCATAGAGCCCCTTCACACAATGCCACTCAGAAGTAGTTCCCAGTGGCGCGTCTGAAGCAAAGCATTTGTTTAAATGGAGGTCTTTACACGAGCTGCGTAGTCCCTCTGCTGTTGTGCATAGAGCCCCTTCACCCGAAGCCGTTCAGCATCGCTTACGAGCGGCACGTCTGCTACCAAAGCATTTGTTTAAATGGGGTCATCACACTATTGCTCATTGGCCCCTTCATACGGCGCCATTCAGCTGAGCTTGCGAGAGGCGCGTCTACTGGCAATGTCTTTCAATACACATTGCAATAAAGAGACAATATACATGAGTCGTATTTTGGTTATTTTTGTGTTACGTTATTTTTTAACACCACTATAAATGTATAAGAAAATCAGAGTTAATTTCTTAAAACAATTTATCATGGAGTCACGTGTATTTGACTCGCCCCACGACCTGCTCGCTCGCTGCTTGTTCGGTTTACTTTCACCTCCTCACAAGTTGCTAGCTGCGATTGGCCGAATGTGTGATAACGCAATTATTGGTCCCATAAAAGCCTAATATTCCGTAATCTGTGCCTTTAAATGCTATTTTACGAACGATTTCTTGCAACGGATAAGATCGTTTACAACGATGCAATAAAAAAAGTTGTTTTTACAGAACGCGTTCGTCAAAGTAATACTTCCCATCAATAAACAGAAAGAAGAAATGCTAGCTTGCATGCGTAAAGGTATACTAGGGATTTTATTTCTTGACGCGTGAGGGCTTGTCTTCACGATGGAATTCACGGCGTTTCGCGTCTTCTCGGTCGTGCCACTAGACGTCGCATGATACATCTAGCGGCACGACAGAAAGAAGCAACGCGCCGTAAATTCTAAAGGAATATGCTAGCTAGTATGCGTACGTGCCAAACAACAACAACAACAACAACAACAACAAGAAAAGAAGAGGCAGTGGAGGCTCACTTGTTGCGCGGGGAGCACGCCGTGAAAGTAACAACACCCAATCAATAAACAGTTAAAGTGCTAGCTTGCGCGCGTAAAGGAATATGCTAGCTAGTATGCGTACGTGCCAAACAACAACAACAAGAAAAGAAGTGGCAGTGGAGGCCCACGTGTTGCGCGAGGAGCACGCCGTGAAAGTAACAACTCCCAATCAATAAACAGTAAAAGTGCTAGCTTGCGCGCGTAAAGGAATATGCTAGATAGTATACGTACGTGCCAAAACAACAACAACAACAAGAAAAGAAGAGGCAGTGGAGGCTCACGTGTTGGACGGGGAGCACGCCGTGAAAGTAAAAACTCCCAATCAATAAACAGTAAAAATGCTAGCTTGCGCGCGTAAAGGAATATGCTAGCTAGTATGCGTACGTGCCAAACAACAACAACAAGAAAAGAAGAGGCAGTGGAGGCCCACGTGTTGCGCGAGGAGCACGCCGTGAAAGTAACAACTCCCAATCAATAAACAGTTAAAGTGCTAGCTTGCGCGCGTAAAGGAATATGCTAGCTAGTATGCCGTACGTGCCAAACAACAACAACAAGAAAAGAAGAGGCAGTGGAGGCTCACGTGTTGCGCGGGGAGCACGCCGGCCGTGCGCGGGCGGTGCACGCGCGCCTTGGCCACCTGCGTGGGGCCCGCGCGCCCTCTAAGGGCGACGGCGGCGGGCGGCGTGGGCACGTCCTCCCCGGGCCGGGGCGGCGTGGCAAGGCCCTCTGCGGCGCGCTGCCGCTGCAGCAGCAGCCCCGGCCGGATGGCGTCCGGCAGCGGCGAGTGCTTCAGGTTGTCGTCGTGCAGCTTGCGCGCCAGCCAGAAGTTGGCCGGGACGGTGCCTAGCGCCGGCATCTGCGCGTGCGCGGCCGTGGAAATGCAGGAACGTAATAGAGGGTGTCTCGGAATACGTGGAACACAATACGTGGTGTCTCGGTGAACAACATTTTGAAATTATTTAGATACGTTACAATTACGTAGGGTTTCCGTACATTGCTATGTTATTGCTATATCATTATGTTACGTTCTATTGTGTTACATTATACTGCTTTTGTAGTTATTACATTATTCTTCATTATATTACATTATATACTGTTACATTACATACGGGCCCTATGTGTGGCATTTGTGCACACGCTGTGGAAAGCAGGAACGCAATAGAGGATGTCTCGGAATACGTTGCACATGAATTTGTCGGGGTACATGTTACAATCATTTAGATGCGTTACAATTACGTAGCGTTTAGTTATATTTCGTTATGCCACTATACATTGTGTTAAATTGTATTGCTTTAGTTATATTTTGCTTTAGTTAAACGCTTCTGATTGTCTTTATTTCCTTCTATTCCTATGAACTTGGATAACCTATAAAAATATACCCATGAATGCAGAGGGATCACTTGATTTTTTGCCCCTCTCGCATGGCTGATAAAAATAACGAAAACTGCCCTCGTGACCTCAACCGTCAACAGAGTGAAGTCCTTCAGAAGCCAGAAATACTCTCTCCAATATCCTCTGTTTATGATAATGTTATGTAAAGTAAAAAATAACATCACTATAAATGTAATACACGAAACAATTATTGTTATTATTTATGTTATTAATAGGATTTTTCGTACGCAGATGAAAATATTGAGTTTGTTTTTTTCTGTTAAACGTTATGCTTGGAATAAAACGTGTAAAATTGCCTCTGTGTGTAGATTAGGGATTAGAAAAAACTCATTGCCCTTATTGGACACGAAAATCGGGTACTAGTATTAAGGCTCTAAAACGCATTGTTTACAAGTTATGTACGGTAGTAGTAGGTTGCAGCGGATTGCATCGAATTTAATTTAATTTAATTTATTTGTAATGCACGTTTTATATACATTTTAGATTTACACACCCCTTCTCCACATAAATGATGTAAAATATATTTCTCCCCCGTGCGTGCAAAAAGTACAAAATTAAAAAGATGAGTACAATATTTTCTATTCACCTATTCATATAAGGATAACCACCGTGCTGTGGCGGTTAAGCTAATTACAGTAGAACCCCCTGTCATCCGAACTAATTGTGGGTATGGTCCGTTCGAATTCGAAAATATTCGGATTATACGAAAAATGTACCGTACATATATACAAATACACATATAGGATTTCCAGACAATGCAACGTGTCGTGAGAAAATGGCAACGTAGCGTAGCAATCACATATCATCACATCGCGTCATGAAATAGATTCACTTTCTTACGGCAAAAGAAAATTACCGATTACCAAAAGAAAATTACCGAAAGAAAAGTACCTCTAAGTAAAAATTACTACTACATAAACATATGACATACACCGTATATACCACCGCAATGCACATTTCATTTCGACAATTTGTGTTTCAATAATTAGTTGTTCAGTACTACAGTAAAAATGAAATCCTTTCTTTACACTACAAATAAGCATTTTATTTACTTTGTTTATTTTTCCCCCATTCCTCCGAATTTTGTTCGGATTATCCGAAATTTCGGAAAGGCGGGGTTTCGGATTAGCGAGGTCCTACTGCATAAGTGGAAAAAAGGCAGGTTCCGAACCTCGAGATGGAAGGGCGACGCCTCCCGGACGATGGCGGCCGCGCCGTTGGCGCCCCCCGCGGCGGCGTCGGGAAGCGCGGGGGCGGTGCTGGGGCGCGGGCCTCCCCGGGCGCCGCCCGCACCCCCGCTCCCGTGGCGCGCCACCGGAGTCAGCACCTTGGGCACCGACGCGCGGCTGCCGACACACCAACACTCCACTAGAGATGGGCTTAACGGCTTCTCTTCAATAACTGTTATCGGAATAACGGTCGATTCGTAATAACGGTTATTAATGACAGTTGGAAAATAACGGGTCCGTGATTGGCGGAGGCGATGGTTTAACGGTTAACGTATCGGACTGCTATAACCCGATCTTAAAAGCCGACCGAGGCCGTGGGTTTTTAATGGCGAAAAAATTCTTCGGAGGGGAAGTAAAGCCGGCTGTCCCTTGTTAATAGATTTACTGCATTAGAAGGTCCTCTTCACATACCGGCACCGTTAAGCTTGCCGATCGAAACTGTGGATTTTTAGAGCGAAAAATCCTTCGGGAGGGAAGTAAAGCCGGTTGTCCCTTGTTAGTAGATTTACTGCATTATAAGGGCCTCTTCACATACCGGCACCGTGTAGCTCGCCGATCCAAGCTGTGGATTTTTAAAGCAAAAAAATCGTTCGGAGGGGATGTAAAGTCGGCTGTCCCTTGTTAGTAGATTTACTGTATGTATAAGGGCCCCTTCACATACCGCCACCGTGAAGCTCGCCGATCGAAGCTGCGGGTTTTTAGAGCGAAAAAATCCTTCGGAGGGGACGAGCGCTCTCGTATATGTCCAATGTAACTAACACCACACTAATATGCTATATTTCAAAACGTGCACCATAATTCAAACCCGACAGTTAGGTAACTCAGTATTTCGTAACTGATTATTTGTAACCCCTGTAATTCGAAACCTCAATAATTAGAAACCTCGATAATTAGAAACCGAGATACTAATAAAGATCGATAATTACAAACAGCGTTATTTTGAAATATGCATAAGTAGCATTATTTTACTCCTCGTAATTCGAATAATTGGGGGACGGCGGTATGACTTTCGAACTACCGGGGTTGTCACATTCGCATACGCGCGCACCTGCTGTTGGCGGACCGCGGCGGCGTGCCGTGCACGGGGCATCGCCGTTTCGCCTTCTTCACCGGGCTGGGGGCGGGCCCCGCCGCCGCCGCCGCCGCCATGGCCTCCGCCGAGCGGCCGCGCACGCTGAGCGGGGGCGTGGGCGGGGGCGGAGGCGCCGCCACTGGGGGCGTGGCGGAGGCGGTGGGCGTGCCGCAGCCTCCGGGCCCCCCGCACGCGCCCGTCGCCGCCGCCGGAACCGGAACCGGAACCGCCAACGCTGACGCAGACGCCGGCGCCGAAGACTCTCCTGCCAACACACGCCGTCGGTGGTTAGGTTATCCTTCGGAGAAAAAAAAGCAGTGTCGGAATATGAGGGGCAGTCAAATGACAACGAGAGAAATAGGGAAAATGTTAGCTGGTTTTTATTTCAAAAGTAATCGTGATAACTAAGACCGGCATTTTTATGGCCTAAAAATGTTAGAAATAATTAAGCATTTATGATTAAAAAATATGGAAATATGACCATAAATATGAATGTAAAAATTTTGGTAGCATTTTCAAAACTTTCAACATTTTTCCGCGGTTGAAATCTCCACTATCTTAAAAATATTCTTTTAAAATCAAGCCCATTCACTCCTTCTCCTTTGATGCTCCATGAAGACAATTATCACCGCTAGTTATAGAAGTATTATAACTGGCATACGTATTATAATTTAATATAGAACTATTATAACTGGATTTTATAGAAGCGGTTGACGTTGGCACAAAACCTGACAAATCTAAACTAGCACTTCTTTCGCATCTGGTGCTTTCTACACTTCTTTTCTGCTTCTTTTAGCCTACCCTTTCAATTCACATACATGCATATTTATAGAAGACAAACAACAATTATACATAACAATTGTAAGAAATTAGATTACAGGAGATATAAAAAAATCATTTGAGACTGCAAACAAATATGCGGGAGTGGAATCAGAGATATACATATGATAAAAAGTACAAAAATTCATGAAAAAAATGACTATAATATATGGAAAATGATCAAAGAGTTAAAATGAAGCCAAAATATGACTGTATATGCCACGTGAAAGTTACATAATGTTAGTTCTTGTAAATACAATCATGCTTAATATTCCACTATCGTCAACTATCGTCTTTGGGTGTTATTTGATTTTTTACCCCAAATCATCTAATAAATTCATACTTAACTTACATTTTCCACGGAATTAACGAGAAAAAAATAGGACTCGTCATAAAGGTTTGGATCATAATTATTACGTAACTCGTCGATGAAGTGAATCTTTGACTTACGAATTAAGTGTTAACGGACAAGGCGGCGATAGGAACTGGGTCTGGCATTTCATTTGAGTTCGCGAAAACAACTACATACACATATTATTACTTTCAACGCAAAGTCATGGAATGTTGCAGGTGGATATTTTTGGGATCATTGTCAGTATGTAAGGAGGATGTTGTTCATTCATGTCGCCCCAGTGTTTTGTTTACTCTACAGAACTCAATTGTTTTAAATGGCCATGAAGTCTTTGGGATAAGCGTACGGAAAGTTTATTGTACCGTACGCGTACCGCAATTTAACACTTTCCAGTCAATGAAGACAAGAGCTAGTTTCCATCCACGAATGCTGGCAAAAAGAGAAGTTGTGATCTGATTCGAGAAATTGTGTCGTGAAAAAAGTGATAGTGGGTTTATTGCAACTGCCTCACATACGAGAAAGAGTTTATCATCGTTTGAAATAACGCAACTGTTCCTGTTTATCAGCGGCCATTTTACTGTTTGCATGGTGGCCTTAGAAACTTTTACAGATGTGCATTATTTATGAAGAGATAAGGCCGTATCGTAGGCCTAACGTAAGTCATAACTTCAAGGTTCGTCACGTGGCTGTTAATGCGTAAAGTCGCAACCTTCCGTGTTGGGCTAAAAATACAAAATATTGCAGTTCAATCAGTTTTGTTCGTTCAGTTTCCCTGATCCAGTGATCAAATTCTGTGATGGCTCCTTGTTTTACAAGTGGACATAAATGTAACTTCTCTGTGCGCATGTTTTGGCGAGCTCTCCTTTTGGTAGTTGAGATAGAAGTAGAGCCGGAGGTGTAGATTACTACTTTGTTAGCGATTTTAAAATATTTTATCTGTAGTTCGGTTACCAATGAAAGTTAGTTTTATATAATTTGGGAGCGCAAAAGTCTAGTTTTGAAACGGTGCTAACCTAGCTTTGTTAGTACTTATATTTACCATTCAACGATGTTTAGTTGTGTAGAAGGGGAAGAAGGGTGGAGAGATTATGAAGCACAAGAAAACATGTACAGATTACATTTCTCCCTTATGCTTAGCATAGAGTTTTTACTATTCTTTGAGGAAAATAAATTAATTCAGTCTAATATAAATCGGTCCAATTCAATTCAGTTCTATTCAATTCGGCCCAATTGAATTCGAGACAATTCAATTCTCTCCGATTCAATTCGACCCAATTCGATTCGATTCGATCCGATCCGATTCCATTCGCTCCGATTCCATTCGATCCGATTCCATTCACTCCGATTCCATTCGATCCGATTCCATTCGATCCGATTCCATTTGAACCGATTCCATTCGATCCGATTCCATTTGAACCGATTCCATTCGATACGATTCCATTCGATCCGATTCCATTCACTCCGATTCCACTCGATCCGATTCCATTCGATCCGATTCCATTCGATCCGATCCGATTCCATTCGATCCGATCCGATTCCATTCGATCCGATTTCATTCGATCCGATTCCATTTGATACGATTCCATTCGATCCGATTCTATTCAATCCGATCCAATTCGATCGGATTCAATTTGACCGGATTCAATTCTATCCGATTCGAATCAATTCTATTCAAATCAATACAATTCACTCACCTAAGGAGGCGGAGGCGGCGAGCGAGGGGTCGCTGGGCAGCGAGCAGTCGCAGGGCTCCGCGGCCGCCCCAACGTCCGCAGCGGCCTCCGACCCGTGCACCTGCCGCGAAGAACAGCGCTCAAACCCATGCGGCTGGCAGCGGCGAAAATGCTGCGCGACGGGACCACTCAAAAATGGGTTTTCGTAAAGTAGCTCGCATATTTCCCAAGAAAAAAGTTTTGTCTAGAAGTGTAAAGGATAATGTCCAAAATGTATTCCTAGCCAAAGTAATTCGTCTTTTAATTTCTTCGCCAGATCTTCCGTGAAATGAGATCGTCTATTAGGGTAGATAAATTCTTTTACATACGTCATTTTTAATCATTCGTATTTACTTCTATCTCTTCGTGATTCGTCATTAACATAGTTTTACCAGCGTTTATTGTTAGACCCGCTGTTTTGCTGTGATTGGTTAAGTCTATCTGTCTATCTATTTGAAGTCTATCAGTCTATCTATAATGGTAAACTGATAGATTCCATATTAATAATGTTCTTAAATGTTTATGTCATGTTCAATGGGCGCCCACAGCGCGCTGTCTTTCCTACCTGCAATACTTCTGCGTCAGGCTCTGTTCTTCCTTTCCCTTCCCTTTTCCCCTTTCGCTCCTCTTCTACGCTCTCTTCTCCCGCTGTTTCCGCCTCCTTTTTTTGTGTGTGCTGCTGGGTTTCCTGTTGTTCCTCTTGCTGTTGCTGCGGTTGTTGTTGTTGCTGTTGTTGCTGTTGTTGTTGCTGTTGTTGTGGTTGTTGTGGCAGCTGCGGCAATGGAGGTAGTGGTTCGCGTATTTTGCTGGGTCGTTTCTCGTTGTTGTTTGCGTCACTCACGATCTCGTCCTGCAACATACAAAAGTGTCTTGAGTTGAGAAAAAAGACAATGAAAATATTTGAAGTAAGTTTTTGGCTTTGTTTAGGAGTAAACAAATGCTTACGATGTCAAGTTCTTGTTGTCTTATTTAGAAAGTGGAATGTAATTTACACCAGCATTGAAGGCTTTGATTGTTGGAACATTATTTTAAAACGTTTAAAAGTAGTGAGACGAATGCTGGAACAGTAACCTAACAAACAGTCATGGGCCCTCCACTTTCTCGTCCTCTCCTCTTACTCGGACTTACTATTACATGCACTACAAAATCACATATGTTGTGAGACCATTCTGGAGCTTAATGATTGACCAAACTGTAGTGGAAACCCACTGAGGGATATCTGGTAATATCTCGTAAGCCAATGAGTAGGTTGGCGCCGGATCTCACCATCCAGTGAGGAGCCTAATCGCCATCTTCCACGATAAAACTTCACTAAGGTCCCCTTCCCAGCAGTGCGCTTCCGAACACTGCGGCTGGTAGTAAAGCATTGCTTTAAATGGAGGTCTTACCACGCGCGGCAGTTTCTCGCTGCTGTGTCTTTCGGCGGCAAACGCTCGCTACGAGCAGCTCGGGACGGCGTCCGCACCACCGCTAGCTAAGCATTGGTTTAAATGGAGATCTACCTACTGGGACACTCGTCGTGGCGTTGTATCTGTTGCGGTCACAAGGGTCGGCCCCCGCAGAACCCACCCCCTTCCGCGGTGCGCCGGTGGCTTGCGGTGGCGGCCCCGTGGGAAGTACCTTGCTGTTTATCGGTAGCGCGCGGCAGTGTCCACGTCGAAAGGGGTCAGGCTCCTTCTCACGTCGCCACAGCAGCGCACTTCCGTTCGTCGTGGCTCGTAGCAGAGCATTAGTTTAAATGGATGTCTTCCCACGTGTGGCGGTTTTACGTTGCTGCGACATTCGGCGGGGCACGAGCAGCGCAGGAGAGCTTATGCGTAACCGCCAGCAGTACACAGCTATAAATGGTTGTCTTCGCTCTGCGCTGCTGGTAGCTGGGTGGTTGTACCTGCTGCGGTCCCTTTTCGTCCTCACCGAAGGGTCGGCGAAACCTACTTCTTGAGCCCCCCCCCCTCCACGGCGGGCGGCGGTGGGGCGGTGGTGTGCGCGGTGGCGGCGTGGGCCGCTTAACAGAAGAGTGCAGCCGCTTAACAGAAGCTTGCGGCAATGGCGACGTCGGATTGGACCCCAAGAAGTTAACGTGACGGGAAACATCAATCAGTCAACTGTCGCGAGACCAATCGGGAGCTTCGAGCTTGTCTCGGCTGTGGCGGTGTCCCGCTAGAGACAATACCTGCTGGGGGGAGGAGGGGACGTCCCTATAAGCCTACGTGGTCGGTGCCGTTTCTCACTATCCAGCGGGGAAGAAATCAACCACATCTCCCTGAATGAAGCATTCACTACACTAAAGAGACTAATGACCATAGTAGTTGACACGGTCGGAAACATCAATGAATGAACGAACGAATGAATGAATGTATCAATCAATGAATCAATGAGTAAACCCTGAGTGAGAAGTCATTGGCAGGTTGTCAGACATGGTACTTGATTACACTCTACTAGCTTAGAGTGTCGCATTCGTAAAGTTTTTTCGTGTTAAAAAAAAAGTTTTTAGGCAAAACACATGCACACTCACGTTCAGAGAAAAAAAATTCTGAATATATTGGTGCAAGAAAAGAACATAATACAGTTATCAGACTCGTCCATAGGGGCATAGACCATTATCAGATACAATATCTATGAAAAAAGTAATATTCATAAGGTTGAAGGCGGTTCTCGATGACCAAGAATACATTTGCTACGGACATCTATAATATCCTCGAGTGACGGAATTCTTAAATGTACTTTTGTGACCTTTCCGGCCAGTGGCGCAGACGCTCCTTTTATTTGCACAGGAAACTTTTTGTCCTGTAGTAACCTATTTTGTTCTTTCTATAAATTGGAATATAATAAAATAAAGTATGACACACCCTCCTATTATCGCTAATGTGGTCGCATCTCTTTATTGTTGTTGACACATTGCCGGCCAAATTACTTCGAATTTGGTGCCTTGTCTTCTTTAACAGGGCGTTTGATGTTCTTTGAAGGCGTTTCAAAGGAAAAGATTATACATTTTAAACTTGGCGCTTCCGAGCTAGTCTTAATTTTCTCCAAAAAGCCGCGCGAATTTCTTCTCTGCCGACCAAATATTCAATGCCGACCAAGAAAATTCATTTCTTCATGCAAAGTCCTTGGAGTCGATTATGAACTTCTTTCTATTAGTTCGGAGCGTCACCAGAAAGATCGCACCAGCTCCTGAATAGCTAAGAATTCCCGCTAAAAATTGGCATTGTCGAAATGAGTTTTCTATCGCAGACGCCTGCTCGCCTTGTTACGACAAGCTAATGCGGAAAGCTGAGTAAAAACGTTTTGAACGTCCTCAAGGTTCGACCCAGAGTGTGCCAGGCACTGGATGTAGTAGAAACACGAAACAAAAGGCCACGGAATTCGTAAGGAAAGGGTCAGTTTTCGTTTGGACAGAGGTAACTGTGACAACTTCTTCAATACTCGTTAATTCTTTCTCCAATTAACAATCCTTGTCAATTGTGTGTCATCTCTTTTCCAGAACACTCTTGTCTGACAAAAACTACTGTGATAGAAGAGGCGATGTTCCATTGCCATTTCCATCAAAAATGCTCTCCCAACTTTTCCTTCGACTATTTCGCCGCCTGAACAATTGTCTTGAATGATAAATTACTATTTTTTGTTACATTGAAAAAATACTCGTAGGATTAATTATCAACAACATTATGAACCAAATTGTAACGACTCATATTATATCGAAAATACAAAGTAGTAATTCATAGCGTTTTTAACTGTGCTTTTAAACACTTTTTTATAATTCTTCCCATATATTGTAGAAAGATCTGTCTAGACACAGTGGCAATCTATTTGTTTACTTTCACGTATACGTACGTATATACGGAGTAATATACATAGTATAGGAAAAGTTATGTAATGCTGCGAAAAATCGGTTTCGAGATTTCAACGGAAATATACGGTTTGGCGGTACCCTGATACCGAAAATGTTTTCTTCAAAACGTCCGTCCTTCCGTCCGTGTTTGTCCATCCACCTGTCGGCTGTGAACAGACTGTGAACACCACTAACGCCTAAACCATACGTACGATTTTTTCCAAAAGGGGTATTCCTCGGTCAATCTGAATCCCTTGTCCTTTACTCAAATTTTCTTCTGAAAATACTATTAATAAGAAATTATTCCATTTCCCTTACTACATTAGGCAATTTTTGCTTCTTTATTTCTTGTCCTCTTTCCTCGCTTATTTTTTCGTTCAGCCGTGTTTAAAACTTTCTTTCGTATCACATCATGACCACCTCAACAATTGACTAAACATTGTGAGATGAAATCACTTTGTGTATACTCTTTGTGTATCATAGGAAATCTGGCTTCAAAAATATGAACTACATTTCAGAAAATTAAATGTTTACTTCCGTTTTCATTATGATTCCTAAGAAAGTACAAGGAGATTGTGGTGTCAATCTTTCTACTTGAACATCTCTAGTAAGAGCAATATACAGATAAATAAATAGTAATGTGCGGTGGATGCTGTAGAAATATTAATTGCAACAGTCCTTCCAAGTTTTGTTGACTTTTGGACAATGCGAAGAATATCAAATGCTGGTTTCATATTGACGCCTGTTATTTTCAAGAGAAGACGTTGGAAATTCTTGTCAGTGTAAGTGAAGTACACTGTTTAGAGTTCAATGTGAATTTCAAAATTTTTTTTTTCGGTATTGTCTGCATTGTGAACGAAATAAAGTGGTGACTACATAGTTTTATAGAAATGCCAAGTAAAAATCTGTATTCGGAGGTTAGCTAAGAAAAAAACCTAATTCATGCAGTATAGATTTAAAGATATAT
>BOPP01000114.1:3959903-3987889 GCA_017312745.1 Gryllus bimaculatus
ATCTGTCCGATTGTCTGTGAGCACCACTAGCGGCTAAACCGTGCATAGCTTTTTTCCAAATTGAAGAAACCCCTGTTTACCTAGCTTAAGTCAATGCTTTGAGATTTTCAAAAACATTCTTTAAATTTGGGGGTATTTTACTTTAAGCACCCCGGACATTTTCAAAATTTTCTCAAAAAACGTCTCCAAATTTTTTCTTTAAATGTCTTGTAAGAATAGAGTAACCTACCTTTATAAAAGCGGCAGAGGTCCGATTTTCACGGTTAAGTCTAAATTTTAAAAGTTTGAATTTTTTTCTGTGCCGTCCTGCACCTACAAAATTAAAGATGGAGATTTTCCCTTCAAAAGAAATTTGATCTCCATAATTAGTTATTTTATTAAAGACATGTACATTTTTTGAACATTTTAGTAGCTTTCACGGAATATGTGTAGTTTTAAAAAAATACAAAAAGCAAGATTTTCTCTAAAACAGCTCCAATTTTTTTCTTTAAAATTTTAGTAGGAATAGCGATATATGTATACTATGAGATGGTGAAAACGCCATATTGTTCATTCATTTGTTTTTTTAATAATTACAAGAACGTTTTTGATTAGCACGTTAATGTTTATATTAGTGGCGATTTGTCACATGATTACATTTACGAATAGTGTGCTTTCAAGCTAACTAAAACATTTTTTCTGCGAAAACGACCTCAAAATTTCGCATTTTCAAAAACGGTGAAACGCCATCTTCTAAAAAACAGCTCCAATATTTTTAAAATCTTTTCAAACTGATAGTTCTAATTGCACCGTTTTAGATGTCTTAATATTAATTTTGTTATATTCTTTTTTTCCCAAAATTACACAAATGTAATTTTTTGAAATATCTTTCACGCCGTTAATATGCACATTTCTAGCAATTTGTATTCATTATTGTATTTATGGGTAAAAGTGATCGAAATGACTTCAAATGACGAGTGTCGCAAGCACAAAAAATCCTGTGAAATAGAGCTTCCAATTTCGCATATGCACTGAGGCTTAAATGATCTTTTCTATAAAACGACTCCAAATGTTTCAATGTTTCCTTGTAGAACAAAGTTTCAGTATTCTTTAATATATTAAAAGTAATATTTCGAATCTACCATTAGAAAACCGAACAATTGAGAAAACTTAAAAGAAGTATTTTGGGGGCGATAGATGGCATGTGATGTCAAGACCGTGAAGCGAGCCCACATTAAGAAAATTAGAAAACGTAACAACGAGAAAGTCTGTGAAATTCGAAAAAACTACTAGTTACCTATATGATCTGTGCTGTCTGGGTGACGCGGCGTTGAAGGCTGGGGAACCAACGTTTCGACCAACATATCGTGGTCTTCTTCACGACCGTAGTGCCAAAGAATAAAACCGCGATTTGTCGGTCGAAACGTCGGCATCTCAGCCTTCAACGCGGCGTCACCCGGACAGCCCAGATCGTGCCT
Source organism: Gryllus bimaculatus (assembly GCA_017312745.1). Taxonomy (NCBI): domain Eukaryota; kingdom Metazoa; phylum Arthropoda; class Insecta; order Orthoptera; family Gryllidae; genus Gryllus; species Gryllus bimaculatus. The sequence goes on from BOPP01000114.1 coordinate 3,961,361, forward strand.
CTGGCCACGGAAGCCTCCTACTTTATAGTTACCTACACTGCGAAGTTCGCAACTCTGCTCTTGGCAGGTATCAGCTTTTGAAGGTTTCATCCAAACAGGAGCTTGAACGTCTCCACAGTGACGTCACTATGGTGACGTTCAAGCTCTCCAATGGATGAAACCGTTAGCAGCTGAAACCTGCCAGAGGCTCACTATATGCACATTTCTAGCAATTTGTATACATTATTGTATTTATGGGTAAAAGTGGTCGAAATGACTTCAAATGTCGAGTTTCAAAAGCACAAAAAATCCTGTGAAATAGAGCTTACAATTTCCACCTGAGGCAGCACAGAGTGTCACTATATATATATATATATATATATATATATATATATATATATAATATATATATATTGACACGGTCTGAGCTGCCTCAGGCGCCGCAGGACACGACCCGGATGATCTTGGCGCCGGGGCGGGAAAGGCTGTCCAACGTGAGCGAGTTCATCCCGGCGTCTTTGGCCTTCGCGCCACCTCTGGCGGCCTCGTCGTCTGCCTCGGCCACCAAGCCCCGCTCGAAGGCCAGAGCCAACGCGGCCCCGCCCTCCGGCGACGCCTCCAAGGAGAAGGACAAGGACAAGGAGAAGAAGAGGCCGGATGCGGCCAACGCGGAGGTACTCTGGGCAGTGTAGCAGTTTGGTTCAAATTTATTTGTTTTTTTTCGCCGCCGTAACTGGCTCAGGGCGTCAACTGATGTCACTGCAATGCATCTGACTGGGAGGACCTAGAGTCGGAGTGCTCCCGAATGGCAGGGGTTTCGATACTAGCTTGTCAGGAAGGTCGAATTCTCAGCTGCTGGCTGGAGGAGAATTATTGTGTCGGCTGCTCTGATAAGGGGGTTTTCCATGGTTTCTCCGGTCAATACCAGGCGAATGCTGGAGCAGTACCCTTAACAAACGGACCATGGATCGCACCTGACATTCTCTTCCTCTTCCTTGTCCTTTCCTCACCCTTACACTACACACACACACACACACACACACACTAACATGCACTTCAGTACCGCACATGTCGGAAAACCAGTCTGGAGTTTAGAGCTCGTCTCAGTAGGAGCGGTGCCCCGCTGGTGGGATACCTGGTTGGGGAAATCACTGGAGGCGGGGGAAGTACCATAGGCCCAAACTCAAGTTAGCCAACTTTTGAGAAATGAATGCGAAACGCCGTTCTGTTACCGACCATATCTCCCGAATTCGGCTTGTCATGACTGAATATGAGAATAATCTCTTACATGAAAAACTCGTTATACACAGATAACACTTTTTTGTAACAAGTAACCTGAGGAATCTGTGTCGTTGACCTTTGGCTTATGCGAGCTAAAGACGAAGACTGTAGCAAAGACGGGGAGAAATTATAGGGAGTACCATAGCCTCAACACAAGGTTGTCAATCTTCGTGAAACGAATTGAAATCGTTTCAAAAGCGTTACTCCCTGACCACATCTTCTATTTCAGTTTGCCATGATTGCATATCAAACTAACCTCTAAAGGCGGTTCCACACATGCGGCAATTGGCGAATCGCGAGCAACCGCTCGTCGAATCACGAGTAGCATGGACCTATTGCCCTCTATTCGCCGAGCACCGAACCTTCGGTATTCGCCCTAACCCCCCCTCCCGCCCCGCTTGTCTGTCTAGGTCACATCAAAGAGAGCGAACATTCCCCGAACACATCAACTGTTCGGGATTGGGCGAGCAGTAGCTCGCTTCTCGGCGAATGCCGAATGTGTAGAGCCACCTTAATACGACAGAGGAATTACGCACATCCCACACTTTCTCGTAGCATTTAACCGGAGGGATCTATACCGAGGCTCCTTGGTGCGCTTGCACTATCTCGTAGTTATCGACGTTCGATTCATGTAAAAGAATCGGTTCTGGAATCGACGCCAGAATCGAAAAGTTGGAGTCGATTCCAGAATCGAATCGAAAGAAAAAAATCGATTCACTAAGGAATAGAATCAAATCAAAACACCGTTCATCGAAGGTATCGATACCGAAATCGAGCGATTAATAGCGATTTAATAAAACGCAACCAAGTGTTAATTAATTACATTTTAATAGCAATAATAATTCATTACGTAACTACTATTAAAATATTATTTTTGAAATAATACAGTAGAAAAAAGTACGAGTAGTAGAATGTATCAATGAAACAAATTTATTAATAGAACAAATCCAAAATATAATATATTGTAACATCAACAATAGTATGAACTAATCAACGAAAATGTAACAGATTCAAAGAAACACAACTTCACTCAAAGCGATTCAGACGGGACTTTTTAAACAAATTGAAATGCTAAAAGGTAATTTGAACCCAGAGGTTTGGTTTTAAACGAAGCGGAAGGTGCAGATATGGTCGGAGGTAGAATTCAAACACGACATGGACTCCTATAAAATTAATAATAAAGTAATAAGTACATTCATAATAAAGGCAAGCGACAAAAAACCTGGAAAATACAAATGCGCCAGAATATACATAGTAAAAAAAACCGAAGGTATTCAATTGATTCGATTCCGGCCTTTTGCAATCGATTCCATCAAGAATCAAAGGAAGCAAAGGAATCGAAAGGAAAGAATCGATTCCGGAATCGACTCGGTAGAATCGGATGGTCCCTTCTCCGCGCGTTGAATCTGCGGCGTGCTCCCTGTCTCGCGTGTGCGCAGGCGGCGCGGGCGGTCGCGGAGGCGGAGGCGGGCGGCGGTGCTGCGCGGGGAGCCAAACGAGCGACGGCGGGCGGCGCGCCCGCCAAGGCGACCAGGACCAAGAGGTCTCTAGAAGGAAGCTAGACTCTGCTATCGCGCAATTAGTTGAAGATAGCCATTGTAGCGAAGGCCATTGTAGTCAGGCCCGGCGGATAATGTGGGTAGCTATGTATATATGTATATATGTATATATGTATATATGTATATATGTATATATGTATATATGTATATATGTATATAATGTATATATGTATATATGTATATATGTATATATGTATATATGTATATATTTATTTGTATATATGTATATATATGTATAATATTAGTATATTGATAATGTATATTGTATTAGTATATATTATATGTATATTATTGTAATATATGTATATATGTATATATGTATATATATATGTATATATATAATGATATATATGTATATATATATATGTATATATGTATATAATTAAATATATTATTAATTTAATTATTTAAGATAATTATTTCTATAGGAATAATAATTAAGCGCAAAATATGTTTCGCCTGTAAACAGAGTGGGAGTTTTATTCAATTTTATCACTATTATTTTAGCCTTATTATATAAAGACTATTTACAATATTGTTCTTATGTGTGAACAGAGAAACTGATAAATTCAAAACTTACTTACTACCGCTTCTCTCATTTACATGTATTTATTTAATTATGAACAGCATCTTTTTCATAAACTTTCTATCTGTACTCGTGCTATCTAAATTTCTTCTATCATCATACTTTCTCATTCCATCTCGCGGTCTTTAGTGAAAATACGCGCTAAGAGTGGGAACGCGCGGGCATATTCAAATTGAAGTGATTCAAATTAAATATTATGTATATATTATATATATATATATATATAATCGATATATATATATATATATATATATTATATGTGCTTGGCGCGTCAGCCCGTGAACGGGCTCAGGCTTACCGGCGACATCCCTGCCGCGCGGTATATTGTATTATAACATTAAAATATTAACAAATTTAATTAAAAAATAAATTAATTAAAAAGTTATGACGTATACATTGTAACAATAAATGAAAATATTTTTTCATCAATGGCATTGATTCAATCTGTTACATAACAAAAAAAATATTCAAACCTGATCTATAATATATTCTAGATTACAATTAAATTAGCGTAGTAGACACGGGAGAGAAATATGAAAAGACAAACGGAGTCAAGTTAACATCTTGTTTATTAGTAAGTAAACATGAATAATTCAAATGAGCTAAAAACTAAAATCTTGTATGTACCACAGGAATTAACTGGTTCTAATGATCTCGGGCGACTTATATTAGTGACACATGTGCGTCGCAAAAACGTACGTCGTTGACGTCCGTTGGTTGGCAGGCTACACGATCACCGCAGCGCCACGGACGTCAAATGCAACGCAACGAATGCCCTGTGGTCTTGTGTTAGCAAACAGGGATGCTGTGAAGTTAGTGATTGTGTGTTACAATAGAATTAAAACACGGAAGGGATGATAGAAACATGAATAAAAGGGAATATTTCACATTATTTCAGATTTTGTGCAACAATGGTTGGATTTTGTTTATTTTTTCCGAATGTCCCAGCCGTTGTTCATGGATGTAGAAATTACATGATAATGTTAAACGTCAAGATACCAATGTGAAGTGTGCTGTACAACTAGAAGAATGCTTGCATAAGCTCTTCATTAATTAATATTTCAATGAATATTTCTTTGAATCTATTCATCTAATCAATTACAAAACTATTCAAAGTTGAGAGTTACTTCTGAATACATTCAGATATACAGAGTCAGCCACGTAACTATAGCACTTCCTGTAACTTTTGAATAGTTAAAGTTACTGCAATGCAGTTTTCATGGACGTGCATCAGATAATTGGGCTAATTGATACACGTGTTCATATATATTTTATCACTTGTATTTTATGTGATACATGAGGTAACTTTGTTTTTCAACTTGAACTGTCTATAATTCTTCGGTATATCAGAATGAGCGTAAAAAGACAAATCCAATGATATACATATTATATGTTAGATAAGCATTTTTTGAGTAATTTTGATTTTTCTGCGACTGGTGTTTAACGGATATTTTGAATGCCACACACCGCTCCCCCTGTTAGTGCACGGTCGGGTAAGGGAAGGGTTCTTAGCATTTGAAGATACAAAACACATTCCAAATATTCACAAAACTGTTGCAGGTTTTTTCTAAACTCTGCCCTCTATCCTTTCGCATTTTCATATTTTTTGTATCACTTAAGTATTGAAAATACGGATTTTTCATACGAATTATGAATTGAAATAAGATTTCTAGTTCAACTTAATTTAAAGGAGTGTCTTACCTCGGGATATTAATGCGATCTTGATTCTAACCACACTGCTACGGTTTTGGGAATATTCGAAATATGTTTCGTATCTTCGAATGCTAAGAGCCCTTTTCTTCCCAGAACGCGCATTTGCTGGTGGAGCGCTACGTGATTTTGTGTGGCGGACTGTTACATTCAAAACACCCGTTTAACATTAGTCGCAGAAAAATCAAATTACTAAAAAATATGCTCATCTAACATATGACAATATTTATATCATTGTATACGTCTATTTGCACTTGTCATGGTAGAATGAAAAATATGTATAGTTCTATTAAAAAAACAAAGTTACGTCAAATATCTTGTAAAATACAAGTGATAAAATAGAAATGAATTCACGTATAAATTTGCATCATTCCTTCATGCACTTCAGTGAAAACTGCTTTGCAATAACTTTCAGCGCTCAAAAGTTAAAGGAGGTTCTACAGTTACGTTCTACGTGACTCACCCTGTATATCTTTCTTGCCATTATTTTGAAATTGAAACCCGAAAATCTCAGAAAATGGCGTTCCGTCTCATGACACCTAAGGTATAGAACACCCCTTGTTTTATATTTAAAGAATAAGCTGAAAAATCTGATGAATATTAGCATTGCAACAAAGTAATATGAACATTTTAAGATTTCTATCTGACCCGACGGCCGCACTCGTCCGCAATTTGACGCTCGTGTGTCGCTATCCTTAGTTCGCTCTTGGTGCGTAAATACCCTGTGCGGAGCGCACTTGCGAAGGGGCGCGCGCGCGCGCGGTCGTGTGCAGGGAGGACGATGGGTCGGACACGGGGGCGGGCCCTCAGGGGGAATCGTCCATCAGCGTCGCGAATGACATCTGCGGCCGACGGACGAATCAGCGCGCTACGCGGCAACGGTAACACGAGCCCACACATGCGTGTCCACACACATACACACCTCTCTCTCTGACACACATATCTCTCATCTCTCTCTCTCTCTCTCTCTCTCTCTCTCTCTCTCTCTCTCTATATATATATATATATATATATATATATATATATATATATATATATATATATCCGCAACGGCGGAAACATCGACCCTACTAGAGGTCATCGTGAACGACACCCTGCGAATAGTGATAAGATGGCTGACGTCCAAGGCTGGAAGTGGCAACCCATAAAAGGGAGAGATAGGTAAATAGATAGATAGATAAGTGGAAAGGTCCCAGGACTCGACAGGATACACAACGAAATTCTGAAGATAGTGGCAAAGATCGACCCCCCTTCTTCTGAAAGCATATAATATACGCTTGAGGGAAAACGTTTTCCCGAGTGTATGGAAAAAGCAGAAACTTGCCCTCTTCTTAAAAGGCAGCAAACCACAACACGAGACCATATCTTACAGACCAATCTGCCTACTAGACACGATAAGAAATGTATTTGAGCCTGATACTGCAAAGACTACAGACATGGCTAGAGGAAACACACGGTCTGTCGGAAATGCAATATGGTTTTCGAAAAGGTAAATCGATAGTCGACGCCATCAAAACCGTCGTAGAAAAGGCAAGAGAAGCCAAAGAGAGAACAAAAAAGAATTCTGTGCTCTCGTAACGCTCGATATCAGGAACGCCTTTAACTCGGCCAAATGGGAGGATATTATCAAGGCTCTGATAGAGAAGAACACCCCAGAGTACCTCACCAGTATGATAAGGAGCTACCTAAGCGACCGAACGACAATTTACGAAGGCGAAGGATAACCCATTGAAATCGAAATGTCCTGTGGTGTCCCACAAGGTTCGAAACTTGATCCTGTCTTATGGAATATTATGTACGACATTCTACTGATCATAAAACTCCCGCAAAATATCTCAATCCTTCGCCGACGATGCAATAATAACAACAGCGGCAACAGCGGAAATATCGGCCCTACTAGAGGTCATCGTGAACGACACCCTGAGAAGAGTGATGAGATGGCTGACGTTCAAAGGGCTGGAAGTGGCAGCCCACAAAACGGAAGCATTACTCATCACGGACAGACGATCCTACACCAACCCAACATTCCTAATAGGCAAGGAAAAAATACGTCGCAAGAGCCTTCGCTACCTAGGAATGTAAATTGACAGGAAGCTAAGTTTTGGCACCGAGTGTTTTATTTATACTATTCGTCTAATGTATTGTATCTTTATTTTGCTGTTATAACCACGGTGTTCAGCAGCGTACTAATGAACGCTGAAAACGAACCAAGCCTTATGAAAATTAACAAAGTTCTTAGAATGCTCGATTTTTTTGCGTATCTTCAGTGTGAACTAATGTATACGTAATTACATACAATAAATGATAGTCCCCTGCAGTTTTTTTGCTTAACAATGACAATGGAAATTTATGTTAACAATGCTTTGCAGCTAAAATATTCCTTTATTAAAATCGTTTATGAACTGCAATTTTGGGCCAACTCGACAAATGCGTTTTCGAGATAAACGCTGTACATTTCTAATGATGGTTGAATTAGAGGTACAACCCACATGGTGCATTAATGTGTAATCATGATTAAAAGCCTTCATAGAAGTTCTGTTAATAATTAGAATTATAAAATATTTTAAATGAGTGCCACAAAATTAATTTTGTAATTTTACTTTCTTCCTACAAAGTAGAGAGAAAGCTATGTAATGCTGCGCGAAACCTTTTCGACAGAAAAACTCTTATTACAGGACCCTGGTAACAAAAAAGTGGATAAGTCCAGTTACTAAATTTAGAAACAAATTATCCATCACGTGGTGTACCAACAATCCATTTTTTGTGGGTCCTTAATACTGAAAAATCCAATGAGGGCAAAATGTCTGTCTGTCCGCCTGTAAACAACGCAAGTGGCTAAACCTTTCAGCAGATTTTCCCCAAGATTGGTGTTCCCCTATCGATCTGGATGATTGAATTGAAAACCGATATTTCAATTTTGGGGGTACTTTACATGAAGCTCCCAGGACATTTTCCAAATTTTCCAAAAAATGTCTCCATTGTTTTTTATTAAATTTTGTTGTTGGATAGTGTAAAGGGCGTTTAAGAGATTGGAGTAGGTCTTAAGTTTATTAAAACCCTGATTTGTTCGAAAATTGCTTAAGTCCAACATTTTGTCGGAGTCTTCCTACAACTAAAATACTAAAGATAGAGATTTTTCCCTTAATATAATCTGTTCCTTAAAGAAAGATTTTGAAATGAACAATTTTCCGAAAATTTAGGTACTTTTAACGTAATTTTTGCCCGAAAATCCAAGAGAGAGAGTACGTGATGTTTTGGCACCTCTAGTATGAATTGTGCCAGTGTTGCAGCCCACGATGGAAACATCAAGTTTATTGATTATTTCTAGGCTTGACGTTCGAACTGATGTTTCCGCGAGTTTTATTTTGGGCATCTCTGCTTAACGAGAGCCTACTTAGACGACCCGATAAATGATCGTTCACGAATTAACATGTAGGATTTCTCTTCGTCAGATATAATATCTCCCCATGAAGATAACATAAAAAAATATATATTTTGGAAAACAGTGGGGTTTAATGGCTTTCCTGAAAACAACTTAGAAAATTACTTTAGTATTGCTTAGGACTAATCCTGTGAGCTGATGTGACGAACTTTATGCTTTGGCTAGAGATGTGCCACCGCCGGGATCCGAACCTTAGGACCTCCCGGTCAGAGGCTCTGCAATGAACCACCTCATCCGGGTGTGTAAATTGATTGATTCTTCCGGCACAGCGTGCGTACGTGTGCGTGCAGGGGGAGCCAGGAGGCAGCGGAGGCGGCGGAGGCGACGGAAGCGGCGGCGGCGGCGAAGGCCGGGCCGAAGGGAGCGGGGCAGAAGGCGGCGCCGCGAAGGGCCGCGCCCGCCCCCGGGGAAGGGCCGCAGGCGGACGCCGCGCCCCGCAGACCCGCGCCCCGCGCCCCTCGCGCCACGTGAGACACGCACGCACAGGCGGAGGAAGAAGGGGCTGATGGGAGAAAAGGGGAAAGACAGAAAGACACAGAGAGAGAGACAGAAAGATACAGTGAGAGACAGAGAGAAACAAAGAGCGAGACATAGAGGGAAACAGAGAGTGAGAGTGAGTGAGAGAGAGAGAGAGAGAGAGAGAGAGAGAGACAGTGAAAGGGAGCTGAGCGTAGCGTCGGAGAGAAACAAGCAGAGAGACAGGGAGACAGAGTGAGACAGAGAGAGAGACTCAAGAGATAGAGAAACAGAGAGACTGACAGTGACGGAGAGAGACAGGCAGAGAGAGTCATAGAGAAACAGAGAGAAAGTGAGTGAGAGAGAGAAAGACAGTGAAAGGGCGTCGGAGAGAGACAAGCAGAGAGACAGGGAGAGACAGAGAGACAGAGATAGAGGGAGAAACAGAGCGAGACGGAGAGAAACATAGAGCACACAGTGACGGAGACAGAGAGGCAGAGACACGGAGAAAGACAGAGATAGCCATAGAGAAACAGAGAGAGAGAGAGAGAGAGAGAGAGAGAGAGAGAGAGAGAGAGAGAGAGAGTCTATAATTAGTTCTTTATTAAGGTCATGTAAAATATTTTGAAACTTTTAGAAGTTCTCGCGCAATATTGTTTGCAAATGCTCTCGTGGCTCAGTGGCGAAGCAAGGCAAGTGGCAAAGTCACTTGCCTTTCACCATTGAGATTCCGAGTTCGATTCCCGTAGAATCCCCGTACAACCTCGTGTGAAATTTGTTGCGACAAAACGAGTTAGCATGCTTCAGGGGCTAGTCCACCCCTTGTGAAGCGTTCTAAACCTTACTCCTATCCTTATTCCTTCACAATTCTGACCGATAAGTAGATGACGCAGGGCGCGTGCGAGACGCGAGCGCAAAGACGCTATGTATCGGCGAGTCCCTTACTTGACCGCGACTGACGTGACTTGTGTACCCAGTGTCCTCTAGAAGGTGCCGTGTGATTAATAACGGAGGATTACTCCAACTAAAATTAACGGAGGATTACATCGACGGTGAGGTCCACACTCCCTAAGGAGTTAGGAGGTACGTTTCGTAAATGGACGCAACAAATTAAGAAAAAATAGATGAAATTTAAAAAAAAAATCAAAAACAAGATTTTCTCAAAAAACTGCTCTAAATTTTTTCTTTTAACTTTTCGACTAAATACACTCTATAAGATAATATAAACGCTATATTGCTCTATTCTTTTATTTTTTCAAAAATTCCAATATGTAATATTTTTGACTTGTTTCCGACGACTGTAATATTTACATTAGCGGCAATTTGTTTACATGAAAGTATGTATTAGTACATGTGCTTTAAATAATGCCAGATAAAGTTTCTCGAAAAGTCAACAGTTTTCCTTGAAAACTAGGTAAAAATTCCTGTCACGCCTTTAATACGCACATTTCCAGCAATTTGTGAACACTATGGCATTTGTGGCTGGAAGTGCTTGAATACTTCCTACGAAGTGTCTCAACTCAATACTTTTCTGTGAAAAGAGGTTGAAATTTCTAATTTACAGTAGCACTTAAAAGCCATTTTCTTAAAAACGGCTCCAAATTTTTCTAAGAAAATTATCACTTAGGACGAGATTTTACCTTTCTTATATATACTTAAAATAATATTTCTGTTCTACTATTAGGGAGCCGAAAAATTAAGAAAATTAAAAAAAGTGTACTTTTTGCGGCGATTGATGGCAGCTGGCAAGAGTAAGTGGCAAGTTCGAATAGCTAGCCGAGACCAAAGGAAATAGAAAACTAATACGGGAAAGTCTGTACAATCCTGTAGCACTACTAGTTTTAAGATTTTTAAACAATGTGGACGATAGTAAAAGATAATTAAAATCAATTTTATCTGTTCAAAAATTTGAAATTCACACCCAAATGTGGTTTGAGAAATTTTCTATAATATTTAAACAATTTATATTTAAATTATTGAAAAGTGTTAGCATGATTTAGAAATGTTTGCTGACAAATATTTGTTTTATCGGGAATGAACAGTCAACTCGTGTTATAGTGAACTTCTAGCGACCAAATATTTGGTTCACTATATCAGATGATGGCAAAATTAAATACAATTTCTATTTAATTTGATGATGATATATTTTGTTTATATAGAGATACAGGATAAGACATTAACTACACGAACAGAAAATTTCAATATCCATACTTGTTCTTAAAAAAATAATTATTTTCAAAGGTTTGCTTCGTATTTTTTCATTAGTAAAATCTCGACACCCTTCAATGCTTCGTGCACTGTTGGAACACAGTCCCACTCTTCGAAGACCCCTTTAACTCTCCTAATAACATACGAGATGCTTTCGATACCTGGTTGGCGCAAGCGGCTAATGAAACAGATCGCTTTCCCGCGCGACAACGCGGATATCGCCTGAACAGCAGTCGCGCGCATGCTGTAGAACTCAACGCGGTTTGTCCCGCGGAATATCGAGTAACACCTCAAACTTAAAACTGAAGCAAGCCGTCACGCGTCTCCGCCGCCAGTTCTAGCCTACGCAGGACGCGATATCTATTTTTCCGCAGTGAAATTGAATGGCGTGCCCTTTTCCGGGTTACATTACCACCATCTTAGGGAAGGCTTCTTCGATTATGACCTTTGCCTGATTTTTTCCAGCTGCCTAGGATTGGAATGAGCAGCACTGAGGCGAAATATTCTTTTCTAGGAGGGAATTAATTTGCCGGTCGTATTTCCTACGTTCGCTATAACCGAAGTTCGTTATAACCGTTCGCTATAACCGTTCGCTATAACCGAAACCGCATCTCGCTTATGCTTGTTTGTAATGTAAGTGAAACGGGACCAGTTGATTTTCGTAGCATCACAGAACTTTTTCGATAACAGGTATATTACTCTGTAGTACACATACGAGAAAGTAAAGAAAAGGAAGAGAAAGGAGGAAATAGAAAAAAATAGTTGAAAAACATGGAGAGGAAATTGGAAAGGCAGATGGCAGATGAAGGGCGCTTGAGGCAGCACCGCGCGGTGTGCGCAGGAGTGACAACCCTGGCTCCATGCACTCCGTCGAGGGACGGGCGCGCGACCGGGAGCGAGAGCTGGCGGCCGCAGAAGGTGAGGCGAGGCCGGAGCGCCGCCGGAGCAGTGGTTTCGGGGCAGCGCGCTCGGACAGGTGAGCTCCACACGCTGAAGTTGAATTAGGTGAAGTTGCGTTATGTGAAGTTGCGTTAGGTGAAGCTACATTAGGAAATGTTGCGTTCGGTGAAATTGCATTCAATGAAGTTGCGTTCGGTGAAGTTGCGTTCGGTGAAAATGCGTTCGGTGAAGTTGCGTTCGGTGAAGTTGCGTTCGGTGAAGTTGCGTTCGGTGAAGTTGCGTTCGGGGAAGTTGCGTTCGGTGAAGTTGCGTTCGCTGAAGTTGCGTTCGCTGAAGTTGCGTTCGGTGATGTTGCGTTCGGGAAAGCTGCGTTCGGGAAAGTCACGTTAAGTAAGGTTGCGTTAGGTAAAGTTACGTTAGATAAAGTTGCGTTAGATAAAATTGCGTTAGGTAAAGTTGTGTTAGATAAAATTGCGTTTGATAAAGTTGCGCAGATAGTCAGTGTCGTTTATGCTGAAACGCTAATTGCTTGCAGGTTTATTACAAAACTGTAGTCTCCAATATTTTAGATTCCCCTGAGCACACGAAAGAAATGCCAGACCGATCAAATCAGTTGATCAATTTCGGGCATTGCGAAGTGAATTGCAGTAAATAGCAGCCATGTAATCAACACGCCGACTTCCACCCGTTGTGTGCGTGGGTATCTACATGTTAGTTGAGCCTTGCGAGCAAGAAAGGTACTGATACGTCTGTAGTGCAAGACTCATCTATTCGTTGCGTTCTAGTTAAAATTTTTGTACAAACAGATTTTTTGCAATACCGTGGCAGTGAGTAAACCATCCAAACAATTTCTGTTATGTGTTTGTGAAGTAACTTTGAAGAGCCAAAGGCCAAAAATTACCCCCTTAAGAAGAAAAGCACATAAATTATAAGTCGGGTGTCAAATCGGTGATCAGGTGAAATTATCTGCCCTTCATAGTTGCTGTGGAAATCATGGGTAATCATAATTTGGAATCCCAAGCAAACCCAGAAGACAATTCAATATCGCAACCTCGCTTCAGAGCCAGTTCTTCACAGTGATGACCTACCAATACCAGGGCCATCGGACAATTGGAGTTTGCATTCCGAAAACTCTCGCGATAAAGATTTAAACGCAAGTATCGAAAACGACGACATTGAAAACCCAGATTTCGGTGGAATAACTACAATCACAACAAAAAATTTAGTTTATGATTTAAACTCGTCGAAGAATCAGGCGTCTTAATTGAAGAGTTGGAGCCTCCTTCAGAAGGAAACTACAATTACTGTGAATTGCCGATGGAAACAAAATATCCGATGCCTGTTCTCAGAAGAAGGAAATTAGCTATTGTATTGTACTGTTGTCGATGCATTACTGAGTGATATGAGAATCCATCATGATCCTAAGAAATGAAGGTTGATTATAGAGTCCTCTAAACTCAGTTTGACAGACGGTATTCTTATTCATATCGAAAATGAGAAACAAGCTATTCCTCTTGCCTATGCAGCCCATATGGAAGAGGCGTATGGTATCAGAGTAATATACCTGTTATCGAAGATACAATACCAATAGTATTCATAGAATGTATGCTGCGATTTGAAAGTTATCGCACTTTTGTTAGGTCTGCAACATGGATTTTCTAAATGTTGTTTATTGTAGTGCGAGTGGGAAAGCGGAGATCGCAAAAATGATTTGGCGAAGAAGCCCAGGCCTCAACGACATCTGATTCTTGGACAAAAATGTAACTTTGCAACCCATTACAAACCCTGCACACGCATCTTCCTCCCTTGCACACTGAACTCGGATTGATGCAAAAGTTTGTGAAGGACATCGATAAAAGTGATCCGAGTTATATAAGAAATATCAGTGAGGCGATTATAAGGAAGGGTAAATTTGTAGGATCACAAATGAAGGAGATTATGAGGAATTATGACTTTGAGGCAAGTTTGAATAGTGTTGAAAAGGATGTATGGATGTCGCTTCAAAAGGACGTAATGCAATTTCTTGGTAACAGAAAAGCTTAGACATATGAAGAAATAGTGACGGAACCCCTTCACAATTTTAAAGTTCTGGGATGTCACATGTTCCTTAATATACATTTTCTGGAATCACACTTTTTTCCTGAAAATCTCAGGGCTGGGAGCGATAAACTCAGTGAGCGATTCCACCAAGCCATTGCAACTATGGAAGAATTATATCCGGGAAAATGGAATTAAAATACGCTTTGAGGCTAACACTGGACACTAAAGCAGGATATACTCAAACGAAATACAGTAAACAATTGCTGAAAATTTCATTTTGATTGAGATTATTTTTCGTAAGTAAAGTAAAGAAAACCAATAACAACAATGTATATTGTTTAATTGCTTATTACAAAGAAACTTTCCCCGTTACAAATACGTGCTTCACAAATTTAAAATAGGAGCACAGTTTTCCATAAGAAATAGCATTTATATTGCAGTTAACAATCAAAATTATATTTTGTCGTCTAGTTTTATCATTCAAAACTGTAAACTTTCTAACATTGCAGTTATTGGATAATTGTAAATTCGAATTTTCTGCGCTTTTTTACTAAGATTTGTTTGCGACATATCTGAAGAGTTATTTGGATACAATTTGCAATATTGTATTACGAATATTAATGAACCCCTTACAAATAAAACGAGAAAATATGTGATGTTTTATCTTTTTGGAAATTGTCCTATTAGTAGTTTTCTTATAATTGTGAACACGGCCAAATTCACGTCAGATTGCAATAAGAGAATGGCAACACGGTAGCATGGCAGAATATTGAAATTAATAGAATTACTTCTTAATGTAAGGCAACTATGTTTCTCGCTATCTGAAACGGAATTTGGATTGTCGAGTTTGGAATGATGCATTCGTATTAAAATAATTAGTTTTCGCACTTCATTCGCTGCGATTAATAATGATTTGTACAAGTGATCTCTGAGATGTGTTAATATGGACAGAACTTTCAGTTTTGTAAGTTTACTTAATATTTATTAATACCTTACGTTAGTTATTAATGCGACAAATTGTGTCTGCTGTTGAAGCACAATTGGTTCTCTCTAACCCCCTTCATCGTAAGTCGATCCATGCAATGTAATTAGTTTATTTTTCATTGGAGATAGTTTTTGACTTCTTTTCTCCTCTTAATTTTGGAGTGACTCGCGCCGGCTTCAAGTGATGCAGAATTTCATTGTTACTGGCACGCAACCTCTACTGAGGAAGAATTAGTAGCTTCAGATAAAGTGTCTCTCTTACTGGAATACTTCAGGGCTTTTCATTGCCTGATTAACTACTTCAGACCTATTTTATTGTTTTTGACAGATTGTTTTAATGTCTCTCAGACTACAATCTACTACTCGGACTACTCTCACGAATACTTAAGGGTGAAAGGAAGGAAATTTGCCATAGAGTATATCCGAAAGTTTGAATACTATTGTCAAAGTCATATACTATAATCATATACTTTAGTGATATGGTATTGTCACGACTGTTCAATGAATCACGAATTATCAACAGAGAAAAAATATTCGTATAGTAATAGATGTCACATATCCCTAACCTTCATACGGAAGGCAACTCATGCATAAGTGTGCATTGGTGTGTAACATTTTAAAGAGAAAATTTTGATGAACGTTTTTTTAAAATTTGGGCAGTATCTACGGAGAATTTATGTAAAGGAATATTTTTAAAATAACAGGGATTCAAGTCACACCGGACCAGATCGATCGATAAATATGCATTTTGAGCATACGAATAGTTCAGACACACTTACTGTTCACAGACAAACCGAGGTTTTGAAACAAACACTTTTCGGTTTCAGGGGATCCCCAAACGTATATTTCCGTTAAAATCTCGAAAGCAATTTTCTGCAGCACTACATAGCTTTCCCTGCACATCGCACATTACTACTTATACACGTACGTATAAGTTTGCATACAAGGTCTGTCCCAAAAGTAAGTTGAATAAGTCCAAGAAAAAATATTTATTGCAGATAAATATACAAGTAACTAAAATTCTTCAAAGTAGCTTCCTTCCGCTTCGAAACACCTGAGTCAGCGTTTTTCCCAGTCGCTGAACGCACCCTGGAAGGCGTTGACGGAGACCTCCTTCAAGCACCTCGTCGTTGCTTCTTTGACAGCTTCCAAAGTCCCGAAATGGTGGCCCTTGAGTTCCTTCTTGATCCTCGGGAACAAAAAGAAGTTCAGTGGTGCCAAGTCGGGGCTGTACGGCGGTTGGGGCAATGTTGCCACACCGCGTTTGGCTAAGTACTCTCTAATAATGGAGGTGTGCGACGGCGCTCCTTCCTGTGCTGGCGATCTCCTTCCTGACGCGTTTCACTCTGATTTGGAGCCTTTTGAGGACTTGCAAGTAAAAATGATTGTTCACTGTTTGTTCTTGTGGCACAAAATCTGAGTGGACAATGCCTCGTTTGTCGAAAAACAGTAAACAATGAGCATGGTCTTTACACGGGACTTGCTATTCTCGCCTTTTTGGGCGCCGGGGAGAGCTGGCGTGTGCCACTCAGCACTTTGGTCTTTTGGTCTCCGGGTCCATACTGAAAACCCATGTTTGTCACCACGTAATCACATTAATCCAAAAAATTCGAATCATTTTCACACTGCTCCAAAGAGGTCAGCGAAATCTTGCACGAGCAGCCTTCTGTTCATCGGAAAGCTCGGGGTACCATCTTCGCACAGATCTTCCGCATGCCCAAATCTCGGTCTGCGCGGGTAACATGCGGATGCACCAGTACTTTTAAGGGCATATTACACTCATACTAGCCAGCATTCTAATTATCAGGCGTCAATTAGAGCTTCAGCATGTCCCTACTGTTCTTCAGCATTTTTGATTGCGAAGATTGACGTTGCAGGGGCGTCCAGAACGGTCTCATCTCGGCGTCCTCTCGCACTCTCGAACATCTTGTGCGCAGCGGTTAAATCAATTTGGGTGACATGGTGCTATCGCCAAATCTTTCCTTAGCATGGCAACCGGTCTCAGGCCCGTTTTCGTTGAGCGCAACACAAATTATTGATTGTGTAACGCTGGTCCTTGAAACGTGGCATCTTAAAATTCGACGCATCACTAACACAAGGAGTTCAAACAAGCAGCGATGCGCACGTGGAAGAGCTGCAAAAACAATTCATTGTTTTGTTCCTTGGGCTTCCCTAAACCCCACACAACCATTCACGTCACTTGGCGCGCCTTGCTAGTGGCTTGCTTCGCGGGCGTAAGGTCATTTTCTACTTACTTTTGGGACAGACCTTGTACGTACGTTTTTGTACGTACGTATAAGTAGTCAAATTAGAACGAAAGGACGAGAAAGAGTACTAAAGCGATTAATGTTAAGAGACATGGAGAGGGGATTCGAAAGACAGTACGAGATTTAAGGGCGCCTGAGGCAGTATGGTGCGGTGTGCGCAGGGGTGAAAATCCTGGCTTCACGCACTCCGCCATAGTGCGCTCACGCGACCGGGAGCGAGAGCTGCCGGCCGCTGAGGGCGAAATCAGGCCCGAGCGCCGCCGGAGCAGTGGTTTAGGGGCAGTGCGCGCGGAAAGGTAAGTTGCACACGCAGAAGTTGCGTTAGGCGAAGTTGCGTTAGTTGATGTAGCGTTAGTTGATGTAGCGTTAGTTGAAGTTGCGTTAGGCGAAGTTGCGTTAGGCGAAGTTGCGTTAGTTGAAGTTGCGTTAGTTGAAGTTGCGTTAGTTGAAGTTGCGTTAGTTGAAGTTGCGTTAGTTGAAGTTGTGTTAGTTGAAGTTACGTTAGTTGGAGTTGCGGTAGTTGGAGTTGCGTTAGTTGAAGTCGCGTTAGTTGAAGTTGCGCTAGTGGAAATTGCGTTAGTGGAAGTTGCGTTTGAGCAAGTTGCGTTAGTGGAAGTTGTATTAGTTGAAGTTGCGTTAGATAAAGTTAATTTTCCTTCTTTATTTAATTCTCAAGTTCTTCAGACCTGATGTGAAACATGTTGCTGTTTGTCTCCTTTCACTAAGCGTTATCTCTTCAGCATAACACAGTTATCAGCCAATTTGGAAAACATCTAAGGGGATTCACAAAAAGTATTCTTTTCAAAATCTTAGGGCTCGACTCGAAAGTGTTGCCAGATCGAACGGGAAAAAAGTATTCACTTTGAGCAACAATTCTACAAATAGTTTCAATGGTGCAGTTGTTCACAGACAGACGGACGTTTTGATGAAAAAACATCGGTTTAAAACGACTCCAAAACTGTATTTCCGTTGAAATCTTGGAATCGATTTTCTGCAGCTTTTTCTTACATGACTTTTTCTGCACCTCTATACGCATTACTCAGTACATAGGTTCGCATACGAGAAAGTAAAAGGAATGGAGAGAGACATAATAATGGATAATGGAATAAGAAATAAAATAATGTTGGGAGACATGGAGGGGAAATTGGAAAGACAGATGGGAGATGAAGGCCGCTTGAGGCAGCACGGCGGTGTGTGTGCAGGATTGACAACCCTGGCTCCACGCACAACTCCACGACGCGCGCCCGCGACCGGGAGCGGGAGCTGGCGGCCGCTGAGGGCGAGGGGAGGCCGGAGCGGCGACGGAGCAGTGGTTTAGGGGCAGCGCGCTGGGAAAAGTAAGTTCCACCACCACAAGTTGCGTTTGGTGATGTGTTAGGTGATGTTGCGTGAGGTGAAGTTGGGTTAGGTGATGTTGTGTTAGGTGAAGTTGCGTTGGGTGAAGTAGCTTTAGGTGAAGTTGCGTTTGATAAAGTTGCGTTTGGTGAAGTTGCGTTTGGTGAAGTTGCGTTTGGTGATGTTGCATTAGATGAAGAAAGCAAGTTTGCTATTAAGAAAATCCTACTTATGACATCTTCAGAGCTATACTGCTGCCAAGAGGTTGGCGTGTCTGGTGTATGTGTTGTCGCATACTGCTGACCCTAGATCAGAGGATCCCGCAAATTGTGTTGCTTACGAAGCAGTCACTAGTAAACTGTACGCACATGGATGGGGGGGGGGGCTAAGAGCGTGTACGGTCTTAGCGCTTGGATCGAAAGGGTTGCGGGTCCCTTCCCGCCTTGGGAATGGTTGTTTATCGCATGTCTCTCGTGTATGTTCGTAGGCTTCTGCTGCCGGAGTCAATGCATTCTTGGTTATCCGGGATGAGCCGCGTCTCGGTCAATTGTACTCACGTTTGCAAGCGAGCCACGTGTGAGCGCGTAGGCGAGTGCTGTTGCCAACCCTTTTAAATATATAGAAGTCTTAAATTTTTTTGTTATAAAGAAAGAACTTTATATTCTGAAAGAACAAGTGGTCAACGGCATGTCGATTGCAAGCAAGCCACGTGTGCGCGTAGGCGAGTGTTGTTGCCAACCCTTTTAAATATATAGAAGTCTAATATTTTTTTTGTTATAAAGAAAGAACTTTATATTCTCAAAGAAGAAGCCATCAACGGCATGTCGATTGCAAGCGAGCCACGTGTGAGCGCGTAGGCGAGTGTTGTTTACCACCTTTTTAAATATGTAGAAGTCTTGAAAATATTTTTTTATTATAAAGAAAGACCTTTATATTCTCAAAGAAGAAGCGGTCAACGGCGTGTCGATTGCAAGCGAGCCCCGTGTGAGCGCGTAGGCGAGTGCTGTTGCCCACCCTCGCAGGCGCGGCAACGCCCCCGACGGGTGGTCGATGGCCTCGGGAACGATGGGACAGCGCTTCTCCGTGGCGTCCGCGCCCAGGATCGAATCGGGCATCTCCCTGCAGGACCGCCGGCCGGCGCTCAAGGTACGCGCCTCCATCGCACGCGCTCGAGCCAGGGGGGGGGACAACGACAAAACGTGTGGCTTTCCATGAAACCACGTATGCCATCTGAACATGTTGTCTATAACCATTCATAACCATTCAAATTGCGCGCTCGGGCGGTGGGGGGAGGGAGACAACAACAAAACGTCGACTTTCCAAATTCCACTCCATCCATCCACCAACCACTGGAAAGCTTCGTACGCAATGAACCACGGCAAAGGAACGAAAACATGTTGTTGCGTGGTTGGCTTTCCGTGGAACCGCGTATGCCATCTGAACATGTCGTCTATAACCATTCATTTCTCGTCAGCGTTCATCACTGAAAATCATCCGTACCATCTGCCAACCACTAGAAAGCAAAGATCCAATCATCTCAGCATTTACTGACGAAACCAAGGAACTGAACGAAAACCTGTTGTAGCGTGGTAAAATTTCCATGGTACCACGTATTTCATCTGATAATCACATCTTTTATCGTTCATCTCTCGTCAGCATTCATTTATGATGAGTATGCCTACCATCAACCAACCACTGGAAAGCAAGGTTTCAATCATCTCAGCATTTACTGACGAAACCAAGGAACTGAACGAAAACCTGTTGTTGCGTGGTTGTCTTTCCATGGAACCGCGTATGCCATCTATACATCTGATCTATAATCATTCATCTCTCGCCGTCATTTATTCCTGATAATAATCCCAACCATGTACTAACCACTGGAAAGCAAAGATCCAATCATATCAGCTTTTACTCAATGAACCAACGAAACTGAACGAAAACGTGTTGTAGCGCGGTTGGCTTTTCATAGCACTATGTATTCGATTTTGTGGAAATCTCCTAGCAGGACTGGAGACTGGTCCTAAAGGTGACTAAGGAAAACTGACTAAGAGAACTGAATGAAAACGTGTTGTAGCGTAGTTGGCTGTCCATAGAACTACGTATTCCATCTGAACATCTCATCTATAATCATTCATCTCTCGCCGTCATTCATTTCTCATGATCACACCCTACCACATCATCCTCAGGAAAGCAGCAGTCCAACCATCCAACTATTTTCTCAATGAATCAAGGAAACTGAACGAACACCTGCTGTAGCGTGGTCGACTTACCATAGTACTACGTATTCCATTTGAACATCTCATGCATAAGCATTCATCTCTTGTCATCATTCATCCCTTATGATCACACTCTATCACATCATCAACTGCAAGCAACGATCCAACCATCTCAACGTTTGCAATGGATCATGGAAAACATCATGACCGCGATGGGGTCAATGATCTAGTACAGGAAGTTTAAGTGAATTAAAGTTGGTTCACTTTCACATTCACTTTCATGTAGTACAATATTACGTCCTTTAATTTAATATAAGTACCCTGATGTGGTTTATGATATGAACACAATTTTTCAAAATTTTAAAATAGTCATATAAAACAATTCTTAGAACCCTTGTATTGCAGGAACACTGCTTCGGGTTTACAGGAATTTAGAACTTCTGTCTCTAGCGTTTTTGACATTCTTTTCCCCATTTGCAATATAAAAAATAGTATAATAGAATATAATATTTTTGCTAATATCTGATGATGAAAAAAAGGAGTTTCTGAAACCTGGTGAGTAAACTTAATATATGTATATATATAACATAAAATATATAATATATAACATATAAAATAACTATGGTGTTAATTTTATAAACCGCATCACCTACCTATATTGAATAAAAGGACGCAGTCGTATGAAGTTTAGATGGAGAGTTGGGGGTGAGTGCATGCGCTGAGGCAGGTCCATTGCCAGGGGGCGCTCCGGTCGGCAGAGCGGGAGGGAAACTGGATGAAAACATGTAGCTCTGTCGGCTTACCAAAGCATAATTTTCCCCATTTCACCACCTTGTCCATATTCACTCTTTTCGCATGATGTTCCCTTCCATCCACTATTCATTGGAAAGCAACGACCCGCGGTAAAGTAACGATGAACTGAGAACTAACAGTCCAAGCAACCCAAGGTCGATGGATCAGGAAAACCGGACAAAAATCTGTTGTAGCGAGGTCGACTTATCAAAACATTACTTTTTCGATCTAAACACCTCTTTTCTCATGATCATCCCTTCCATCTACTATTCATCGGAAGGTGACGATTTAATGAGAAGGAACGCTTGATGAAACAGGAAAACTGGACAAAAAACTGTTAAAGCGAGGTCGACTTAACATGTCATTTCTTTTTCCATGGAAACATCTTATCCATATTCGCTCTTTTCTCATATTCCCTACCATCCACTATTCATCCACGCTCAAGCAACGATCAACCATCCCAGCATTTGCAATGGGAGGGGTTGCAAACCCGGACCGAGACGGGGGTCGTTGACCCGGCAAAGAGCACGTTGAGTGGCGGGCGCGCTGCGCTGCGCAGGGTCCGGGCCCGAGCCAGGGGGCGCTGCGGCCGGGGGAGCGCGGCAGCGCCGTGCGCATCCGCTTCCAGTCGCAGTCGCAGGCGGGCGGGCCGGCGCCCGACGACACCTCCTCGCTCGAGACCGTCAGCTCCTCCATGCTGCTGTTGCCGCGCCGCCGCTCCGTGCAGGTCAGCCCCGCCTTCCGCCCCCCCCACTTTGGCTCTGATTAATGCCACTGAATTGAATTGAATTTATGCGTTATTTCAGGCCATGATGCCTGCTCTTCCGTCTGACCACGCAAATTTCGCTACGCTCCTTTCACTCACTAGCGGAGAAAGCAGGTATTTCTTGGGGGAGAAACAGGCGATTTCAATTTAGCTCAGAGGCGTCATTTAGGCTTGAGGATCTTTTACATGCAAGTAAATCTACTAACATGGGACAGCCGGCTTTACTTCCCCTCCGAAGGATTTTTTTTCGCCCTTAAAAATCCATGGCTTCGATCGGGTTTGAACGCGCCAACTTCGGTACAACAGTGCGGTACGCTACTCACCGTTACACCATCGCCACGCGCGGTCGCTGGCTGGGAGGTCCCGGGTCCGAGTCCCGGCGTCGGAGGCGGCAGGATTTTCGACGCTTGCTTGTGAGCTAGGAGGAGAATTCTAGCGGCCGGCTGCTCTGATCGGTAGTTTTACTAAACTCACGGGATATATGGACGAAGCAGTTTATACACCCGTAAATACAAAATAAACATCAAACAAAAGCACGACCTTTTCGACTGGAAACGTATTGCTCATTTCTACAAATAACGATAACAGTCTACATTTCTGTTGTCGGTCTAATGAAGGACACCTTTGTAAACATATACGAATTTATTCTTCAAATCCATATTTCAAGGATGCCCCCACACTATTTATTTGGTATTATTACAACATAATTGAGAACCATTTCTAACCACTTCAAATATTCTCTCTTTGGCGACCTATGCACGCCACGTGATGCATGTCAGTGAATGCTCTACTGCTGGGGGAAACACAATATTATGAGTCTTAATTTTGAATATATTTAACGAATAGGGTATGCTTTCCCAGTATATTACTTCTATATAAGAAACCTAAAAAACGACATTCAGTGCAATTGTATTTGCATTTATTTGAATACTTTTGTTATTGAAATATGTGTTTTGTGATAGAATCCGCCACCATATGCAGTTCAGTCGCATCGTCATGAGGCGGCTATCGTTTGGGTGGTAGGTAAGTTACCATTTATCAATCATTTAAGAAATGTATTTTAAGTATCAATGGTCATTAGTAACAATATGGAAAGATATTAAATAACAATTTCATCGGTTATATAAACAGTGTTGAAATGCTTTTTTGGGTTATATTTAATTTACGTCATTACTTTATTTACAATAGTGTATTTTGTTATTTTATGAATAATTCTTTATATTCTAAATACATGACATTAGAATGGCGGTTTTTGAAAAGTTGGCATTTCTTGATTTCCCTCTCTGTACATTAAAAATGAAGAATTAATTACGGGCAAATAATTTCACTGAGATAAAACCTTAATAGTCCGTGTCACTGAATGTTAAAAAGGGAAACTTTTTCACACGAAATACTCGCATTGTGTTTCCGATATCGGAAAAGGGAATAAATGTCGCTTCTGGGTGTATTAAGTTACTTTCTCTAATAAGTTCTGTAGTCGGAATCCCATTTTGTGGGATTTGATACCGAAAACTTGGCGAAAAACTTTTTGCAGCAAACTTTTCCGGCCCAAAACTGTGCGGCAAAACGTATCATTGTCCGTGTGTTTGGTCAACTCAAGGGCCTAAACCATTCAGACAATTTTCTCGAGATTTGGCGTCTTCTTTCAACTACAGTTCTGAAGGTTCTTATTGAAATGCCTTCTTTATAATTTTATTTTCGAATAATAGAAACGGAAATCACCTACATTTTGGAAATTGCAAATAGAAATATTATACGTTTTGTAAACCTTTCAGAAATTTATGTTTTCGCGTGAGGCTAATGATGAAGCTGTAATGTGATTGATAAGCTAAACCTAGTATATAATGCATTAGTTTACATTTGTATTGTATAATTTTTTAAAAGACTTAATATGTTTGTAACAAATAATAATTGTACTTCAGCTTCCGTCTCAATGACCCCCATCTTGATCAGGTTTTTCTCCATTTCTCCATCCTGATCCATTGAGAAAATGCTGAGATAGCCGCTTGTTTTGCTTCTGGATGTAAATGTAGCTTCACTATTCGTGCGTTTTTTTGAACTCTCCTTTTGCTTGTTATTTGAGGTAAGGGCGAGTTGCTATTTTGTTAGCAATGCAGACAAACCATACTTGCAATTCGTGTACCGATGCAAATAAGTTTTCTTTAACTCAGAAACGAAAATGACTATTTTTCAAATATTGCTTATCTTGCGATTTTTAAAAATTATTTTAAAATTTATTTTTATTTATTTATGTTAAACTTTTACGCATCTTTCTACTATTTCTAGATAAAATGACGGGAAGGGATTCTGAAACTCAAGAAAACGTGAGCAGATAATCTTATCCCCCTTACATCACGTACAGTTTTTACTGTTTTTTTGACTGAATAAATCTAATCTAACATTGGAACCTGAGTTCGAATCCCAGAGTGGATAAAATACGTTTCTGGACACACTTTTGAAGGTTTAATTAGTACTATAATGTTGTGTAGCCATGTCAAATAATGTGAGAAAGTATGTCTGTTTTATCATCAGTAGTTACGTATTTTTAACTGTCCTTATACTTATCTATACACTACCACAACTATATGTCTCAAACACTTGAAAATTTTTGAATTAACCACTAGCTACATAGATACTATAAAATCAGCCGCAGTCTGGAGGAGAATTCTTGTGACTGGCGGCTCTGATCGGTAGTTTCCCGTAGATTCTGCTATCATTACCAGGCAAATGCAGCACCTTAAGAAACGGGCCACGGACCGCGCGCGATCTCACCTCCCTCTTCCTTGTTCTACCCTCACCCCTTACTTACACATTCACTTACACTTACATGTATGTGCATTTACTCTATTGCACATGTCGGTAGTCCAGACGGGAGCTTAGAACCTGTTCCGGTTTTGGCAGTGCCCCGCTGGGGGGGGGGGAGATTTCTCGTCGGGGAATTCCCGTACGCGGAAAAGCTGGTGCCGGAAATCACTCCCACCGTCCTTGATAAAAAAGAAACACACATGCACAGCACGTACAGGTCTAGGACCTTAGAAGTTGGCTCGCCCGGAAAGTAATCAATCAATCGATATTATTAATTGCGCAACTTTTCTTGAACGATGCATTGAAGAAATACGGGTAGAGTGTGGGTATTAGTTAGGAAATTGGTCACTAGGTTTTATGAAGCAATGCCAATCTCTGGAGAATTAGTCATGCCTTCGCACTTTTCTCAATAATTTGGGTTAAAACTTTCTGAGGAGTTCGAAGTATCTTCTATGAGAGATCTGTATATGACTCGGTCATTTCTTTGTAGTTTTTTTTTTGAGAAAATAACGGGGAGATGTTCTCTTCAAAAGAAAATTATTTTGTATTTCGCGCCAATTAAAACTTGTTTGGAATGTAATCAGTACTCGCTGCGATCTTTTGCCTTCAGATGTTTATTGTACCAGAAGAGGAAGCTAGGTCATCGTTCAAGAAAAGTTGTGCAAGTAATACATTAACATCTTTGTAAAGTTTTGGAATGAGTAGACAGTGTCTACGCGAGTCGTGCCCAACGAGCTGTATTAAGGCGGCTCCACACATTCGGCATTTGCCGAGTAGCGAGCTACTGCTCGCCCGATCCTGAACAGCTGATGTGATCGGCGAATGTTCGCTCTCCTAAAGACCGATACGCGGTGGGTTAGGGCGAGCACCGAATGTTCGGCGCTCGGCGAATTGCAAGTAACCCGTTCACACTACTCGGGATTCGGTGAGCGGTTGCTCGGCGAATGACTCCTGTGGGGAGCCGCCTTCAAGAGACTCGCGATCCGGAAGACTCCCCGAGCATCATCTTCCTTTTCTTCCGCGTATTTCTTCTCTGTGGGAGGTCAGTTTACACCTCACTGACATCGCAGTGTTTTGCTTCGAGGAGCCTTTTCTGCTTGTTACTTATTGATCTCCCAAATTAACAGTAAGTATTTAAAATGTTCATTGGCGCAGAAATGTTAGTCGTAGAAAGGGTTGTTATTGTCACGACAACTTGTTGAT
>BOPP01000114.1:3994657-4027411 GCA_017312745.1 Gryllus bimaculatus
ATGGCGTGGCAGGTGCGGTCGGCGGACGCGCTGCTGGCGCTGCGCGCGTCGCTCAAGGAGCTGGTGGCGCGCGCGCTGGGCGGCGCCGGCGCTCGCCCAAAGGCGCGCGATTTCGCGCTGGTGTCCGGCCGCGTCGACGACTACTACAAGCACATGGAGAGCGTGCTCAGCCGCTACCAGCAGCGGCTCGTCCTGGTACGCCTAACGCCTCGCTTGCACGCGCGCGCGGCCCGTAGGAAATTTGCTCAATGTCTTAGCACTGCAGCTGAAATTGACGTAATACTCAATTGTTCTGGTACGTTTTTAAGGTGCTCGTCTACCTCAAAATAATACAAGCGCATTCACTGTTACCCAAAGAGTACACAAGGATAAAACTGAAGAGGTTACAACAGCCGTTACTTTCTCGCATGATTGAAAATAGTTGTGTAATTTTAAAATATTGTTATTTCTGCCATAATAAAAACTGAGTTATAACTTGCAAAAGTATAATTCAAACGAATCGCCTGTCGTGCTTATTTGCACTCATTTCCACTGTCACGAAGAACAGTCATTTCTTACGTTTAGAAATGAAACGAACACGAGTAAATTTAAATGTTACAGTATTTACAGAACACAATACAGAAAAGCAAGGACATTGCCATTCAAGCGTTGATTCCATTTGAAGTGAGATTCTAATTTATAATACCATAAACAATGATTAAACCATTTTTAAGTATAGAAGTACGTTTGTTAGTTCTAAGTTAATATATATTACCATCTTTCAATCATTTCCTTTCTCAAAATATTATCTACATCATTCAAAAATCATAACTGACAACATGGAAAGAATTCGAAGAAATATGATACCTCTGTGTTTCAATTATCCGCTGACAATGCCCGAAAAGAAGCGCGTGAAATTCAAATTTACAATTCCGAATTTTTGAAAATTTTGAAATTTTTGAAATTTTTGAAAATGCAGAGTGCATCGAAAATAGAACTATTACGAATAACATTATTTTTGTTGTTGTTTGCTACATACGAGGATAAAAATGATAATAAAAAAAGTGAAGACGTTTCTGAAAAAAAAATGTTTAAAATGGTTTTAAAAGCGCCTTGGTTTCATCTAAAATACAAAAAAATACTCATATTTTAGAAATGTTGAACGTGACATCCTTTGAAGAACTCTTTATGGTGAACATATTTTCTTAAGAAAAATGTATTTTGAAAATAGTAGTTGTAGGAAGGCGCCGAAAAAATTTTGAAATTTTGCATTTTTTAAAATTCAGGATATTTAACGACAATTAGACCTATTTCATTCTCTCAAACGCATTTCACACTATTTAACAACACAATTTAATAAAAAACAATGAACTCATTTTTTTGAAAATGTTGAAAATATCCCTGTAAAGTACTCCCCAAAACTAATATATCAGTTTCAAATTGAAGCGGCTGTGACATCAACGAGATCAAGTAGAAAATATAAATTTTGAAGAAAATCGGCTCAACGCGTTAACTGCTAGTGTTGTTGACAGATAGACAGACGTTTTGCCGTCCATCGATTTTTCGGTATGAGCAACCCACAAACTGAAGTTATGCCTACAGGATTTCCCCCTAAATTTAGCAATTGGATTTATCAACTTTTTCGTTACCAGGGCCCCGTAATAAGAGGTTTTATACCTAAAATTCGCCACTACTTCCCTGTAGCCTTACACAACATTCTCTTCAGAGGTACTTTCTTAAGGGCGAGAAAGCAAAAAGACTTTCCCGTATGCGTACACGGAATAATATACATAGTATAGGAAAGTTATATAATGCTGCGGAAAATAGAATTCGAGATTTAAACGGAAATACCCGTTTTGGAGTTCCAGGATACCGACAGAGTGTTTTTTTCAAAACGTTCGTCCGTCCGTCCGTCCATGTGTCTGGTGTATGAGAACAACATTAGCGCGTAAACCATGCGAAGGATATTTTCCAAATTGAAGAAACACCAGTTCATATGGCTTGAGACGAAGCTCTGCGATTTTGAAAATCATTCATTAGTTTTTGGGGCCCAAGGGACATTTTCAAAATTTTCTCAAAATAGTTCCTAATTGTATGGTTGCGTAGGCTTAGGCGGCCGAAGTTTATGTTGTCTATGCTATCCGGGATGAGCCGCGTCACTGTCATGGTGGCTCTGAAGAAGGCCACAATAAGCTGGCCGAAACGTTAGCCACCATGACAGTGGTGGAACATGGTGGCTAACGTTTCGGCCAGCTTATTGTGGCCTTCTTCAGAGCCACCATGGCAGTGAAGCGGCTTGTTCCGGATACCCTAGACAACAGTTCCTAATTTTTTCTTTAAATTTCTTATAAGAAAGCTCCATAAACTTGGCGACTGGCGGCGCGCGCCGTGCGGCAGGTGGAGGCGGACGGGCGGGCGGAGTCGGTGCTGGAGACGGTGCGCCGGCGCCTGCAGGAGCTGGACCTGGTGCACCCGCTGGAGCGCCGGCCGGGGCCCTCGCCGCGGCCCCCGCTGCCGCTGCTGCCGCCCCCCGCCCCCGCCCCGCTCTCCTTCGCCGGTCGCTTCCGCGGCTCCATCTCCGAGCAGGCGCGAAACATGTACTAGCCACGCCGGCCACGCCCTGCCTCAATAAATGCCTGCCACTGTTTCGTCTTTGTCCCTCGATTTTGTTTTGTTCTTGACTAAAATGCACGAATGATGGGTTATTTTGTGTTTGCGGGTTCCGTATGTGTAGTGCCTCGTCTCGGAGCAGGCGCGCTACATGTACTAGCCACGCCGGCGACTGCCTACCTCAATAAATGCTTGCGACTGTTTCGTCTTCGTCTCTCGACTTGGTTTTGTTCTTGTCTAAAATACACAAATGATGGATTATTTTGTGTTTGCGGGTTCCGTATGTGTAGTGTCGCATCTCCGAGCAGGCGCGCTACATGTACTAGCCACGACGGCGACTGCCTGCTTCAATAAATGCATGCCACTGTTTCGTCTTTGCCTTTGATTTGGTTTCGTTCCTGTCTAAAATACACGAATTATGGATTATTAGGGGTTTCTGGGTTCCGTATGTGTAGTGCCTCGTCTCGGAGCAGGCGCGCTACATGTACTAGCCTCGCCGGCGACTGCCTGCCTCAATAAATGCTTGCGACTGTTTCGTCTTTGTCTCTCGATTTTGTTTTGTTCCTGTCTACAATACACGAATGATGGATTATTTTGTGCATCTGGGCACGTCAACTGCTATGGTTATTAATGCCGTAAGGTAGCACTGCCGAATTGACGCAATAACGACTGGTGATTAAAATCTTGATTCAATTCAGTTATGCCTTATTTTACGTGGCGAGGTTAACGACATGATGCTCCGGACGACACAAATTACGCTACGTTCCAGTCTCCGTCTGGCAGAGGAAGAGGGTATCACTCGGGCCACAAGTAACGGCTAATTTCCGACGGACTCGTTAGAGACCATAAGACAGTTTTTAGTGCCTTCAATTACATACAGAGTTGGACATCCTAAATATGAAGTTATTGGTTATTGTTCTTGTATTTAAATATAGTGGCTTGTGATAGATCATGAGCATGACGCCGGTATCCATTAAGAAGCGGCATTGCAACTTTGTGTTGGTACTGAAGCTCCCGTTTGGATAACCTCATTACCGCTGACGATCTGTCACAAGCCATTACATTTATTTTATATTAACAAGTCATTACATTTATTTTTTATTAACAAGTCATTACATTTATGCTTTGACGTCTTATTAGTATTGAAGTTAGATTAGTTTGAATATTATATATAATTTGGAAACAATATTTACACAATTAGTCTATAAATATAAGAATACATACGATTTTTTTTAATTTATAGAGAAGTACGTGCGAACTAACATAATTTCAATATTAATAAGACAGTCATAGCATAAGAAATTTAATGTAGTGATTTGGGAGATATCATCAGGTGGTATCCAATACGGAGCATCAACACCAAAAATTAAAGTCGTAACCAAGCTTCTGATTGGATAACCGCGACCAGCTGATGATCTGTCCCAATCCACTATACTTAAACATGACAATCCACCTGCTGAAGGTAAGAAGACCATATTCAAATTACAATACCGGCAGCGTATAAGCGACTCTGACAGTTCTATGTGCTCTTGCCAAACATTGCTACGAACAAGCCACCACCTACATCACAGATAAATTAATTCTCAAAACAGTAACACAAACTGACAGGCGATGACACACCTTGATGTCATGTTCTTAACCTTCGCCACAGCCGAACCTTCTCGCCTCCGTGCGTCTGATGAGCAACAACGCTGAACCTGCTGGCTGTGAGAAAGTAAACAAATCCACCAAGCCGATTGCTTCAGAGCAGGTCACATGACGTACCACAGCACGTGGCGATAGACCTGTCAGAGTCGCTTATACGCTGTAATGTAATTCCAGTCCATTTGAACCGACCAATGGGCGTGGGGGCGAGCAACTCACGTAACCGGGCAGCGGGGGCACCCAGCCGGGCGGCCCGGGGCAGGGGCGGTGCCAGGCGCGCGCGTGGGCGGTCCAGGGGGCGAGGGCGGGCGGCGGCGGGTGACTCGGCAGGCTCGCCCCGCGCTGCAGGGCCTCCGCTGCAACAGCAACCACAACGATAGCACCCGCTGCTTCCAAAGCGACTCTCGTCGGGAGGCCCTAGGGTGTTAGTGCAGACGGTGGCTGCTTTTGACTGCAGCTTTGCCGCTGCCAGGAGGGGAATTCTAGCAAGCGGCTGCTCTGATGGGTATTTACGCGGTTTAGCGGATCTACACTATGCGATCAAAAGTATCCGGACGCGAGGCTGAAAACGACTTACCTGTTGGTTATCTCCATCGGTAATGTTGGAATTTAATAGAGGGTTGGCCCACCGTTAGCCTTGACGGAAGCTTCCACTGTCGTAGGCAAACGTTCAATGAGGTGCTGGAAGGTATTTTGGGGAACGGCAGTCCGTTTTTCACGGTGTGCTGCATTGAGAAGTGGTATCAATGTAGGTCGGTGTGGCCTGGCACGAAGTCGGTATTCCAAAACACCCCAAAGGTGTTCGGTAGGAATCAAGACAGGACACTGTGCAGGCATGTCTATTACAGGGATGGTATTGTCATGTAACTACTCCGCCATAGGCTGTGAAGTATGAACAGGTGCTCGTACGTGTTGAAAGATACAGTCGCCATTACGAATTGATCTTCAACAATGGAAAGCAAGAACGTGTTTAAAACAGCAACGTAGACCTATGCCGTGATAGTGCCACACAAAACAACAAGGAGTACAAGCTATCTCCATGAAAAACACGGACCACTCCATAACATAATTTTGGACGTGTCCGGATACTTTTGATCACTTAGTGTTTAATGTCGGTGTAGTATCGTAACAAACGGGTCACAGACTGCGGACATTTGAATAGGATCCTGAGGATCAGCTACAATACAGAGGCAACACGATGCTGCTTTCGAAAAATCTCTGCTGGAATCCTCTACACGTTTTTTAAGGTACCTTCCACGTTCTCCTCTCTGTCTGTTCCCTCACCGCTGTGGGAACAGGGTCGTCAGCGCCCGCAAGGCAGTCCACGTGACGTAGGCATACGCAGAGACGCTCTTCCTTCAGTCAGATGCATGATGGTTTCTGACGAGGATGATGTTTTCTTATACTTTTATTAGCATATAAAAAAGTAAGGGAACTAATTTCGAAATTAGAGCTTCCACTATTAATATTTTTCAAGTTGGTTCACGTTTGGTTTTCTACAATGGTGATTTTTTTAATTCTTTATAATAAACTCCTATGTATTCACTTCCTTTACGCTGAGTATGTATGCAAATAACCGGCACTTGTGATTAGAAATGCGATCTAATCGAATTGATGCTGTCTATACGTCTTACCGGCAGCTCTGTTTGCCACTAAGCGCCACAGCAGTTTAAACCAATGCTTTGCCAGCAGACGCGTCATTTGAAAACTACGCTGAGTGGCTCCATGTGAAGGGGCCTTTAGGTTCGCCTAGCTTAGTGGCTCGACCGAGTGGCCTAGTGTGAAGGCTTCCATGCAGCTGGAGGTGGTGAGGAAGGGAGTCTGCGCATCGAGAGAGCGATCACCATAAAATACCGCTCGCTTCAACGACTAGAAAGAAATTGGTTGGCTGAATTTGTATTTTGTTAAAATAAATTACGTGAAATTAAATATAACAGGACTATAAATTATTTCCTCGAGAAAAATGAATCATTTTATTCTTTGTGTCTAGTGAAATAACACTTTCGTTTCGCTTTTAAAGATTATTTTACCGTATTATAAGTAATAAATTACTGTTATTCCATCAAAATACAACTAGATGATAGTTCACAGAGTAAGAGTTAATAAATTAATGATTAATAAATGAATAATTATAAGAAGAATAAAACGTCGCCATCGAAAAAAGTAAATTTATTGTATATTCAAAAATGAATTACAAATTAGTACGAAAATAATAATTTATCTCCCCTTCCTCTTCTTGGGATAGCAGAGGATGGGCAAGGGTTTCCCACAGGGGCAACAGCATGGACACTTCTCACTGCCATTTATATGATCAGCTGCAACAACAGGCACATCACGCCAAAATGTCACGTCACATACTCGACAAAATTACTTTTCTTATCTACAACATCAGAACCAACGCAAGGAAGGAACTCGAATATTGTCTGTTTTTTACAAAGGAAAAATTATCATGAATATCGAGTTGATTTTACAAGTTTTTTTTCGCTATTTACAAATTTTATAATTTTGAAAACAATCTTTTTGAAGACTTTCTTAACTTTTTTCATCTAATCCGCAAAATAATCTTATAGTTATTACAACAAAAGCAAATAAACTTTTGATTATTGACAACGAGCATTCTTATATTAGAAACAATAAGTAGTGGGTACGATATAGACTGCACCGCAGATGTAAACATTACATATTCTAATAGGACATCGGTCAGGTGATTAATATAGTTCGGTCCGCGAGGGAGTCCTTAAAAGAGGTACTGTTTAAAACTAGATAGGTCTGATAAGCATTTATAGAAAGGGAAACAACGTCTGTTTCATTGGAACGGATCAGTAGGTTGAATTTGTTTTATCTACTATTACGCTCGTTAGCTTCTCAACATATTTTGTAATACTGAAGACTATCATTTAAGTACGAAAGAATTTAGGTCAACATAACTTCAAAATGAGTATTGTTTTATTAAGAAGTGCAACGTTTATCCTGTTAATATTAATGAGGTTTCTAATTTCTTTAATCGTGTTGTGGACAATGAAATGTAATATTTTATTGTGTTCATGTGTTATTTCAACGAATATAAATAGACTGAAACATTATAGCAGATATCGCTAAGACAGTAGTGCAGTGGCAATCTCGGACGAAAGGTCTCGCGGGTTCGAGCCCCGCCTCAGATATGGGTGTGGTTGCGTATGTCTTTGTTTTCTCCCTACGTGTCGTGTTACCCCAAAGAAAAAAATAATCAAAATGGTTGCTACATGACCCTATTGTTAAAAAGCGACCTAAAAACAATAAAATAAAAAATCGACCACACCTCATGATTTCTCAGAAAGGGATAGTAATACAAGCACGTCTTAAGGAAGCTACATCTAAGGAAAAAACATCCATTACATTTTCAGAACCATGCTAAACGTGTTCACAGTAATAGTGATTGTATTTTTCCAGAATGAGTAAATCTTTATTTCAATAGCATTCAGGACTTGATACTGAACCACACGAAACAATGTTTTAAAGGTTTTGTATTTTCATTATTTTGTAGTTGTTTTGTATTTTGTAGTTGTTGAATTTATAGAACTTTTCTGACTTCTCTACAGCCACATTCCACACATTACTAATTTTCAGTGCGCATTCTTGCTGCTCGAAACGTTAAGATACTATGTCCCAACTTTCCATCCTATTTTTCAACAATATTAATTGTTATGGGTTGAATGTTTTCGGCATAACTTTATTCAGTTGAATATCATTAAATGACGTAGTGACTTTTTTAAATTCTGAATAATTGATGAGTGAAAACACTAAGGGGGGAACGTCTTGGGTATTCTCATTCTGAGCTCTGACTTTTAGGTAAATGCAAATGTTTTTTCCCCTTAATCTTAGGCTTTGAAAGTGAAATTGAAATTCAAGTAGAGCCCCATGGTTTTCATATACCAAACAGCATATCCTCTAAACATAAATGTTTTCATAAAAATAAATATTTACGGCGAGACGAATATTCTTATAGAGGGTGTACGGTGAGGAACATTCGCAAATAAGGCCTTTAGAAAATTTTAAAAATAATTTGTCAAATAAACTACATGGATTTTCCAAATAGCCAAATCGCTATAAACACTCAAAAATCGTTTTGAACACATTCTTTCTAGGCAAACAATTTGTATGGAAGATGAATAGGAACACTCTAGAGACATAAAAATTGTGTATTTACAAAAGTAATAAATATATTTGTTCAGAAAGAAAAATTAATACAAATAAAAAAAGAACTCAATGTACACAATTCGACTGATTTTTTATATCTGGATACATTTTTATTTCTAAACAAATATATTGTGAGCTCAACATTGTTTGTGTGTAAGTGTGCTTGTGTGCTCGTGAGCGCAAGTGTGCTCGTGTGCGCATGTGTGTTCGTGTGCGCAAGTGTACTTGTGTGGGCGAAAGTGCTTGTATACGCAGATGTGGTTGAATGCTCATGTGTGCTTGACTGCGCTAATTTAGGCTATTGCACTTGTGAGCTCAACTGCGTTTGTGTTCAAGTGCGCTCCTGTGCGCAAATGCGCTCCTGTGCGCAAGTGTTCTCCAGTGCGCAATATGCTCGTGTACGCAAGTGTGCTAGTGTGCGCAAGTGTGCTCGTGTGCGCAAGTATGCTCGTGTGCGCAAGTGTGCTCCTGTGGGCAAGTGCGCTTCTGTGCGCAAGTGTGCTCATGTGTGCGCAAGTGTGCTCCTGTGCGCAAGTACGCCTGTGTAAATGTGTGCGCAAGTGTGCTCATGTGTGCGCAAGTGTGCTCATGTGTGCGCAAGTGTGCTCATGTGTGCGCACGTGTGCTCATGTGTGCGCAAGTGTGCGCATGTACGCCTGTGTGAATGTGTGCGCAAGTGCGCTTCTGTGCGCAAGTGTGCTCCTGTGCGCAAGTGCTCTCGTGCGCGCAAGTGTGCTAGTGTGCTAGTGTGCGCAAGTGTGCTCCAGTGTGCTGGTGTGCCTTTGTATGCGCTTGCGCGTGCGCATGGCGGCCGCTCACCGCAGGCGCGCGTGATGCGCCGTGGCAGCGCCCAGGTGCCGCGGAAGTCGCCCCAGGGGCAGTGCTGCTGGCGGTGGAAGCACGGGGGGCAGGGCGCCGGGCACGGGCCGCAGCGCGCGCAGCGGCGCGCGCGCCCGCCGCCGCCCAGCCGCCCGCCGGCCGTCGCCCCGCCCTGCGCCAGCTGCGCCCCGCAGCTCAGGCACGCGCCGCCGGCCGCCGGCCGCCGCGGCACCTCCCAGTTGCACAGCGCCCGCGGCCGGAACGCCCCCTCGAACTGCCAACACACACACACGCGCACTCCCGTAGACACACGCGCCCAAGCGAGGCACAGAGAAAGAGAGAGAGATACCTTAACAAGCCACGGACCGCGCTTTCCTTTCCTTCCTGCCCCTCCCACACAACCACACACACACACACACACTCCCTTACCGCGCCCATGCCAGGCACAGAGAGAGATACCTTAACCTCCTCCTCCTCTTACACACGCACACATGAACTCCCTTAGACAACGCCCATGCCAGGCAGAGGGAGAGGTACCTTAACAAAAGAGCTACAGACCGCGCGCCGTAAATCGTTTCCTTCCTCCTCTTCTTACATACTTACACACACACGCACTCCCTTAAGGCCCATTCACAATGCAAACATAAGCATGGCGTTAACGTAAATGTTAGAACCATGTCCATAAGCGGACTCATTCATAATGCGTTCGCATAAGCATAACACGTAAGACGCTAACTTAAAAGCTTGCAAGCTTCAACCTCCTGTGCTTATGCTTAAGTAAGACATAAGAAATGAACCAATCACAGAACGGTAACTCAAAATCGAGATTCGAAAATGGAGTGAAGTCGACAGAAGAACTTACGCCATATGGGCCATGGACACAGTCAATACCTTGAAATCGATTTTCACATCCAACCACTAGTAAACCAGAATGTCTCACAACCAATAGAAACTCTTATTTTTCTGACGTTTATTTTAGTCATTGTAAATGCTTCAGTTTATGTTAATGTTTATGTCTATGCGCTATGTTTATGCTTACGTTTGCATTGTGAATGGGTCTTTAGACACTCCCTCCCATGAAAGGCAGAGGGAGAGATACCTTAACAAACGAGCCACAGACTGCGCGCCGTCTATCCTTTCCTTCCTTTTCCTCCTCTTACACACACACATTGAATACTCTACTAAACATGTCGGGACAGCAGTTCCATATCTTAGTTCACAAAGATTGGTTAATCGATCTTTTTTATACTCCTGGTGCGCACCTGCTATGTTAATTATAAATATAAGGATGTGGCTGTGTTCTTCTACAGCTTAATAATGAGCTTAATGTGTGGTAGTGTAGTGCATTTTAGTGTGAGTGGAAGTAAAGGGTGAGGATAGGACAAGGAAGAGGTACGAAAGATCGCGCGCGGTTCATGGTCTTTCTGTTAGGGTACTGTTTCGACATTCGCTTGGAGTTGGGAAACTACCGATCAGAGCAGCCGGCCGCTAGAATGTTCCATCTCAGAGCGGATGAGTCCGATCTAGCTACGTAGCGAGAACTCTGGGAACTCCCGGTCAGAGGCACTGCAGTAATGCCACTTGATAACCTAAGCCATTTCAGCTGTACAGTCTGGAGAGGGAAGTTCCAGATAGGCATAAGCAAACGTCTCGTCAAGTGGTCCCAAAATATCAAGTGCCCAGAGCAATGGCGAGTCTCGCAATATGATTTTCTGAATAGACTGCAAATTTTATTATAGTAATGGTAATTACTGGGTACTTGTTACAGATATTATCACATTTAATTATACTGATATTTTTTATTGAATGTGCTCGTTGGTGAATTCGAACTGAATCACTTTTTGAAGCTGCTTTTAAGTGTCGAATTTAATAGATCGCGATGAGAAGAGAGAAGTGTCCGACTGCCTCGAGCAGACGTTTCGCCATGTGGTCAGTGGGTGTTCCCAGAGCAACGCCCATTGTCGCGAAATGACTTTCTGAACCCGCCCTCTGCAGACAGCTGCGCGGCGGGGCAGTCTAAGCCTCCTTGATCGCTCGCCCGTAGGGACCTGCTCTCCCTCGTCGGCGTCTGTCTGGCGAAGAGGAGGGGGTGGAATTTATCACGGCTACACTTTACACGCCTGGCTCAGAGCTGGTTTCCCCCGCCTGTATGTTTGCGTATTGTTATGTTTGGAGATTCCGTGTTATTAATTTGGGGATTAACTGCTTTAACGTTGCGTTTCTTTACGGTATATGCTTTGTACCTATACAGTACAAAAGTTAATGCCATGTTTGAGCATTGCATTTAAGTCTCACAGAGTTTATTAATGATTAATGGGAGTGATATATTCTCTCTATTAATGTTGGAATATTTCTACGATCATATTTGATTGAAAGTAAAATATAGAAACATTGTATAATGCCCACAAATATCATTTTTCTGAAATGTGAATATCAGATTTGAATTAAGAGAAATTTTCTTCTTGATTCTTTATACAAAGTTGAACAGTGATAATGCATTTCATTATTTTGTGAAATTAACGGCCATTAGTGACGTTTAAGAATGTTCATAAATCATAAAATATTTTATTAAAAGTAACGTTATCACATATTCCTTGACTTCTTTAAGGTTTATTAATATAGCAAACTCTATTACGTGAAACAGTTAATTTGCTCATTACTATTATTTTCATTCGCATTTAAAGGTTAGCCGATCTATTATAAACATGCCATATACTGTATCATTGGAGTATTATCTTGGATGTAAATCATTACAAACAATAATACAATGTCGAATTTTTTTAAATTCATTCCTCAAGGGGACTACACCTTCGCGCTAAGGAAATGCAGCCTTTTAAATGTGATATTTTATTACGAAACTTCAAGGGTGTAAGAATTTTCTAATTATTGATTAATTTATCATAATTACCGTTATTGAAATATTAAAAATATCACAAAAATCTAGTATCCTAATGTTTATACTTATACACACAGACATTATTTTGCAATTCTCTTACAGTAGCCATTCTCGCTCAGTAATACTATTTGTTCCCGATTTTATGAAGTTAACAGATATAGTTAAATTACAGTCTAAACTTCATTTAAAGTACTTGTGTCTCATTAGTTACGCAGGGTCAAGTTATTCACAAAAACAAAACTTGTATTTGAAAGAGCATCTCCCTTACAGCCATTATTTACACTGCTGTCTATTTTTACTTTCTTAGATACTACGTACGTAGTACAGATTAAGTCTTGCAATGTTGCAACGAAAAACGGCGATTTTTCCGTCCCCGATACTGTTACAAATAAAGCGAGAAAGTGTGTGCTGTTGTAGAATTACTTATTTAATTGTAATATTATGCGTCTTCTTGTTACAAAGTAGATGCTGTTATTCCCATCGCAAATCCAAAGCTAGAGTCTGCGTTGGGGTTGACTGATCCCCGATAAATCAAGAAGATCCTTTCAGAGGGGGCGGGTCACGGAGGGGTGGGGGTGATTCACTCCCTCGTTAAAAACAGGCGACAGTAATCACCCCCATGGCACCCTGCTCTCGCGCCCGTTCCGTCACCCCCACAGACTGCCAGCAGCCCCCCTCCCCCCCTGCTGGTAGCCGCCGCTATCCCCTCTCCAGGCCAAGAGCCCACCCTTTGAGCCCGGGTGCTTTCCAAGGGAGGATTGCGGGTCTGTCGTTTGGGTGACGCCTGATTGAAAACGCGGTGATTACACGGTGGGAGCGACGATTTCACACTCTGTGACGGAAGGGTGAAGCTTGTGGGATGTAATAACTTTTTCTTCTCGTGCCGCTCTGGGCGTTCCGTTCTGACCGCGGTGATAAAAATGTAATTGAGGTCGCGTGATGATTTTCTCGGGCGAGTTCACACGGTTGTCAAGCGGTTCGTGTTACCAATGGGGTGCGGACAAGAAATGAACGTTTCGGAGAGTCACAGCTGTATATTAATGTGTATGGAATTGATTGGACAATGGACTGAATGACATAGTAAATTACAATTATTTTTTGTTTCTTGGTATTGAAAAATGTAGTCTCCAGAATCAGAGAATGATCTCCATGGTTAGTTTTATTATTTTAAATATTATAGCAATACGAGAAACATGAGTGTAACAAATCATTTTTTAAAATGTATTATAATAAATTATTGATTACACATGAGCTTAAATTTTCTTAAAATACTTTTTAAAACTTGTTAAAACGTAAAACACTTTTTCATCACTAATCTCGTAAGTGAAAATACAACTTTGATGGTTAGTTAAAATTCAATTATTGTGGTTTTTTAATATTCAAACAAAAGATTTACTCAATGAGTTACTCATTTCATTGAGTCACAAATACTATGTTTCACTATTGTACATTAGGAATATTGCTGAGTAATTTTGGTTGCCAGTTCTTACATATTGTTTATTATTTTTTTGAACTAGGTTATAAATATTCTCGTACTAATTATACTACATTAGAATCCTCGTATTTGTTTCACTCGGAAATTCAAAGTTCAAATTTAGAATGAACATTTACCGTCTCGTACGACGAATCAGATGCTGGGAGGGGGGGGGCGCCTTTTCATTTCGAAGTTCTAAAACGGATCATGATATGATATATTTCGTTTGAAATAACCAATGCGCGAATTTTAATACTCGAAAAAATCTCTAGTTCTCAATATAGCCTGTGCTAACTCCGGTGATACATCCGCTCCTTCTTTGTTCCCGAATGTTCCCTTACCTCAATTGTCTAACCAGAGGTTTCTTTTTTAGTGGTCAATGGCCCGAAGTCGAATAGTCAAATAGCAACATTATCTCATTAACTTAATAGTCTCATACTTTTCACATAGATGAATTAAAATATTATCTGTTCAGTAGTTTCTTTTCAGGCGCCATTTAGCGCAGACTAATTGTTATAAGAAACATAAATTGTTCTCGTATCTTCTCGCTTTTTCATCTCTGAAATTAGCAAAAAGTGGCATTGTTTATATGCGCACAAATAATACATAAAGTGCTTCTCAACATGCCAAAATAGTGACCAAAATAAAATTGTTATATTGAAAGTCTTCAATTGAATACGTCTGCGTGGCCATTGAACAGATGCATTGTTGCATACTCCTGGCCAACTTCCAGTAACAATTTTGAGCTTCAATTATGCGAAGCCGAATTGCTGTACTGGATTGACTCAAAACGCGTTTAGACGGAAATAATATGGACTTTTAGAGGCGTTTAATTAATTTTAGTAAATTTCATATTTGTTCTGGAGAGGATGTTTTTGGAAATCTCATGAGAGAATGAACTTTTTCCTTTTCTGAAGGTCAAGTGAACAATTTTTCAAATCGAAATAAAATTGTTTTTTACGAAATAAAATTGTTGTTAGAAATATTTTAGAAACTAAATAAAACTAACATTATTTATGTAAAAGAAAATTTTTAGTTTAAAAAATTATTCTAAATTATCTTGGACAAAATACACTTGTGTCATGAAAACGTCATTGAAATGGGTTAAATTGTTCCAGAAATTATTCTGAATACACAGACAGCAAAAACAAATCAATTGAATGGATATCACGCAAATAACGGAATGATACTTTTAATGGAAATCCTCTTGCAATCACAATGACTTCGATTTAATTTACAAAGATACCGTGAAATCACATTGACAATATTTCCGACATGAAAACAAAATGTTTAACCATCAGCAAGGAACTGAAGTTATCCAAGTTGAAATCACAAGGCAGAGTGGTGGGAAAAAATATAATTTACATATCCAAAACAGTGTAAAATTCAACAAGTTATGTACAACAAACATACCTCTTTTTATGTTAGCTGTAGCAAATACTTTTTCGGACTGGGTAAAAGTGTGTGCATATGATGAGCATTTCAATTCTTTCGCCAACAAAGGCACTCTCACATCCAAAGACCCATCTGCAAGGTTTCTGTAAAATACTGTTCCCCAAGGCGGTGACATATGGCAAGGGAAGAAAGGGGTGATGGAACAGACGGACATTTTTGACGGTCAAAATACTGTCAATAAAATGTAGATATTTATAAGCAGAACAAATATTCTTTAGGTAAAAGAAAATATTAATTTGAAAGATTCTAAATTATTTTGGACAAAATACAATATTAATGTAAAAGCCATTGAAATCGATTAAAACTGTCATAAATTATTCTGTACAAACAGACAGTCAAAAACTGTTAATCATTTGAATGGGATATTATATCACAGAAATTGCCGTACGAGGGTATACAATTTCAAATTCTTTTGACATTAGAAAAAATAATTTCAATTTAATAAATTTTTCTGGAGGTATTGAATTTGAAGTAATAATATTTCGAGCTTAAAAACAAAGCGTTTTCCATCAGCAAGAAACTGAAGTGATTGAAGTTGGAACTACAAGGAAGAGTGGTATAAAAATGGAATATACATATCCCTAAAAGTGTAATATTCAACCTATTATTTACAAAACACGTCAGTTTTTTAAAGTCCTCTGTAGCAAATACTTTTTTTCGGGCTGTTTGAAATAGTGTCCACTTGAAAAACATTGCAATTCTTTCGCGGACATTGGGCACTTTGGCAGACAAAAAGACCCATTTGCGAAGTGCCTGAGCGGTACTCGTTCCAGAAGGCGGTGGCATATGGTGGGAGGCAAGTGGAACAAGGGGGCCGTGGATCGGAGCTTGCGAGATTGGACGCAGCCAAGTG
Organism: Gryllus bimaculatus; assembly: GCA_017312745.1. NCBI lineage: Eukaryota > Metazoa > Arthropoda > Insecta > Orthoptera > Gryllidae > Gryllus > Gryllus bimaculatus. The sequence continues at coordinate 4,010,564 of BOPP01000114.1, forward strand.
GGGCGAGGGTAGATGAAGGCTCGGGCGAGGACGGAGGTACTTCACGCCACCCGCGTCCCCAGACGCTCCCCGCCCCGCGTTCTTCGGCCGTTGATGGAAATTGAGCGTAATCTAATTGCGCGTCTATATGCGTCCCGCGCCGGCCGTACTGAGTTCATTGGACCAGAGTCCGGTAGAGTACGTGGAGGCGAAGTGGGGGCGGGCTCCTGTCCTGTGTATCGGCTGATGTTAGCTCAGAACCAGCATTGCCGCTGTCTCTGCAACGACTCTGACCGGGTGGTCCGAGGGTTCCAGTCTCGTCGGTGGCAGGATGTTCGGCACTCGCTAGATAGGTTGGTCGAATCCAGTCGCTATCTGGCGGAGAATCCTAGCGGCCGGCTGCTCTGATCGGTAGGTTATCGTATTTTCTCCGATCAATACCAGGCAAATGCCGGAGCAGTCCCCCAGAAAACGGGCCACGTGCGTGATCTTTCCTTTCTCTTCCTTCTCCTATCGAGTCCCCTTAAATACACACTCACACGCACTCATGCATTCAGTACAGTACAACAATCTGTCGGGAGCCTCTTCAGCTGGAGCGATGCCCCGCTGGAGGGGGACACGGGAACCTGCAGGGAGAAATCCCCCGCAAGCCATGTAGGTCGGCGTCGGATCGGGGAAGAAGACAGTGCCACATCCAAGGACATATATTTCCTACATAAACGGGAATAATGTCCACAGCAGATGCAGTACACGGAAACAATCAAGGAATCCAGCCCTGTGCAAAACAGGATTCTTATTTCCATGTGGTTGTGAGTGTAGAGCGGAATCTTAACAGGCCCCCGACATGTGTGGTAGAATAGTGCTGTAAGTTTGTGTAAGAGGAGAGGAGGGGACAAGGCTTAAAAGAAAAGATCGCGCCTTGTCCGTGGCTTTTTGTTAAGATCCTGCTTCGGAATTCCTGGTATTGTTCGGAAACCTAGTGATTGGAACAGTCGGCGGCTGAACGCCTTCACACAGTTGTTGAATTCCACCTAGCTGTACGATAGCAGACAAACTTTGTAACCTTAGTTCAACGATGCAAGTAACGGAGTTCATCCACTTTTTTGTTACCAGTGCTAAGAGTTTTCTGTCGGTAATTCGCGGTTTTTTGTGCTACATTACGCAACTTTCTCCTCTTGAGAAGTTCCTTCCTAAGCGCCAGAATGTAAAAAACAAGACTATTCTTCACTGTGGTCACCTGTCAAGAAAAACGGAAAATGGCATTGCTCTGGCGAGGTATTTTTCGTTTATTATTTATTTATATTTATTTATTTATTTATTTATTTATTTATTTATTTATTTATTTATTTATTTATTTATTATTTATTTACTTTATTTATTTATTTATTTATTATTTATTTGATTTATTTATTTATTTATTTTTTATTTATTTATTTATTATTTATTTATTTATTTATTTAATTTATTTATTTATTATTTATTTATTTATTTATTTATTTATTTATTTATTTATTTATTTATTTATTTATTTATTTATTTCATTTTTACTAAATGCTGCATCTGATTTTACAAAGCACTGTATCATTGCAGAAAACTGGTTTTGTTTGTGTGATCTAGCCGGTGCGCCGTGCAGGCAGGGCCAATTACTGGTTTTCCGGGCTCACGCCTCGCGCCCCCTTTGCCTCCCCCCTCCCTTTGTCGCTGTAACCCGCTGCGTGTCCCCCTCCGACTCCAATTAGCATAGGGGACTGCCGGCGGCAAGGGGACGGCCACACTTGCCATCTGGAAACAGGTGTCTTACAGGCACCCTGGCGCGGAGGCCGGAGATGTGAGTACAGTTCGCATCGGAACCTAACTATAGTATCTACTTAATTGCCAATTACTATCGGCTGCACTGAAATGTATTTGTAAATGGGTGTTAGCGGCTTTGGTTGACGTTTCGGACAGTTATACCCGTGTTCGTGGGTTCAAATACAATCGAAATCGTATATTTGTAAGGGCGAAAAAATCCATCGTGCGTCTTCCTTCCAAGGGAAAGTAAAATCGGATGTCCTTTGTTGTTGAATTACTACAAATAAAAGATCCTCAAGCGCGAACAAAACTTCAGAGCTAAATTCAAATCATCTATTTCGTCGTTTCAATAATACCTTCTTTTGGTGTTATATTCTTGAAGGATCGTATCAAAATTTGCGTGATCAGGCTGAAGAGCTGGCCTGGCAACATAAAATAAGGCATCATTTAAATGAATTCTCCGACGTGAGTCGAAAGAGCAGAGGATTGATGGTGCAGCGTCAGCAAAGTAGTGGAAGCGAAGTTAACGGATTCGATTTCCGAGTAAGGCAAATTCTTTTTTTCTACATATATAAATGAATTATGTATGGAAGTAGAACATTTGTATAATTAATTGAATCATTTTTATAATTAATTGAATTAAGTTCTTTGGAAGTTTATAACATGATATATGAATACATTTAGAGAAAAATAATTAAACCAGCGTCACATTTTCCATAAATTAATTAGCGCAAATGATTATGAAAGGTTGACTACATGATGAAAGACAAATGTTGATTGAATTGTTTATATTGTTTTGCGTAATATTTATTGGTCATGGATAATGCTTCGTAGTTTATCACATTTTATCCATTAAATCTCCACGTTTAATAACTGCAAAAATTGTTCATATAAGAAATTTTATTTGTAAATTAAACCAAAATCATTTCCCAGATTCTCTTCCGCATATTGTAATTCTGCATTTTCAAATTGAGATTTTCTGAAATTAAAAATTATTTTTCTTTCTCTTAAAAATGCGCAAGGGTCTAGGCCTGGCGCTTGCAGACCTATAGTAAAAAAAGGCTTTGATGGTTCTTAATGCTATGTATCATCCAATTTAGTGAAACATTAAACTATCGTTTATTCTGCATATAAAGAAGTGTATTACAGCATGCCCCCCCACGGGAGTGTCAAACTGAGATAGCTCTTATTTTCGCGAAGACAAATGATTCGTTCGACTCAGAGAAGATGGTCTTAGCCTCCAATTTCAATCGACCATTGAAGCGACAGATGCTGGACAAGACGGAGAGTTTCCGGGAAAAGGTCGATTTCAGGAAATCGAGAGCCGTAATGACCTCATGCACTCTGGGGACACTGTCCCTCGTCAGGGCCCCTCCTCTCTCTACTCCGCCCCTTCTAAGAATGGAGCAATGGTTCATTCACACGACCCTGGCGGGCGCAGTGTCTTGCTTCTGTGTCTAAGGTCACAGAATATGTTTCCAGTGCCGCGTTTCTTAGTGGAAGGTCCTAGGGTTCCAGTTACGACGGGGGCTAATTTTCGACACTAGGCAGAGTAATAATAACTAGATAGAGTTGTATTGAACTGAATTAATGCCGTATTTTTCGTGGTGAGATATCGAATTCATTCGCTCTCTATAGGAGAATCATTCTAGCAATATATACATCTTCTCTTCTTTGGTCCTATCTCCCATATACGGAAGTTAGGTGACCCATAACGGGTTTTCTTGGGATAAATTTTTTGCCCGTTGCCTTCCCTGACATGATGATGATGATGATAGGGGGTGAAAGGACAAACACAATACAACCATGCCCGAGGCGGGACTCGAACGCGCGATCTTTCGGTACGAGATCGCTACGGCAGTACTGCCTTAGCGATCTCGGCCACCGGATCGCCAATATATACATAGGGGATACGATTTTGTCTCTTCATGCTTGTTATCATGAGAGAGAATTTCTATTTTTTTATTTTCTATAAAACGAAACTATTTCTAATAATAGAGAATTATATAAGTGTCGTTGACAACACGAGATTTCTAGTAATGTTTCATGACACATTAACAACTTTCTACGAGCATCCGTGGCAATCCGTGACACAAGTGACAATCAAAGGCAATTCAGTGACAAAGGAATTTATTTAAGTCTCCAAACCTGCAACACCTGAATTCATTCTGTTTGAATAGAAGCTGTAAAGTAATACGTTCTTTGCAACAGACCACACCGAATCATTAAGAAACAATTCCATTTTACCGATCTTTTTAGAAGAATAGGTGAAGCTTGATTTTTTTCGACCAATCATATAGATAGATCAAGAACTAAATGAACTCTGGCCATACCAATTTCTAGCGAAATGTACTCTCGAGTTGGTATTTTCGACCAATAACGTAGATTCATCAAGAATTGATTGAAATCTGCACAATTTATATCAAAACGTAGAAATGAATTGGTGAAAATCGATTCTTTACAACCAAGTACATTGATTCATTGAGAAATGATGCAATTCTAAACATCCCATTTTCTATAAAGACCAGTTCAGTTTTTTTACAAGAAAGAATAGATGAAAATCATTTTTTTCTAATCATCAATTAAGTTGTCATATAAAGAATGCATTCAATCTAGCATTGAACTCGATTTCAGCCCAAAGTATAGAAGGCGTGTACAGATTGTTCTTCTTTCCCATACATCACTCGAAGTTTTTCAATTCAATTCACTGATATCTTATTTTCCGTGGCAATACACAGGCCCTGAAGACTGGTTTCCGTCCGACCTCGCAAATTTTGTTACGCTCTTTTCACCACCTAGCGTAGAAAGAAGGTATTACACGGGGGACGAAACAGGCGATTTGAAGTTAGCTCGTTTAGGCTTAATGATATTTGTACATGCATTAAATCTACCACATGGAACAGCTGGCTTTACTTCCCCTACGACGAAAATCACACAAAGGATCCATAAAAATCGATCATGTCTTGGGTGTAATCACGTGACACGCTGGCCATTACAATCGATGTCGTCGACGCCATTTTCCAACTGTTTCTGACATTAAATAAATAAATTTATCTTCCGTAGTTATCTATTAACCTGTATTCGTCACTTACTGTTAGGCCACTTCTGGTCGACTATTTGAGAAAAATGAGGTGTCATTCGATGAGCCCAGGCCTAATAGCTTTTGATTCCATTCAAAGAGACATTAATTAGCACAATTCTATGTAGTTTTCCCTAGGATATTATGGAAAAAATCTAGGTAAACGACTTTTCGACTTTCAAATACACCTACGAGTTCAATGGTGAAACACTGAGAATTACTACACTCTCTTTTGTCAATTCTAAGAACCATTACGGCTTGATTCATTAGATTAGCGATAATCACTTCTGATGTAAACAAACAAAAAATAAACAAATGTTTTAATCGATACTTTTTCACGTAAATTTCTATGCCCGAAAATGAACTGCAATTATACAAAATTTTTTATATAACAACGGAAACCACGAACATAAATATTAAAGGAAAAAACCCATCGGAGGCTACATGTTAAGCTTGAACACAAATAAGAGGCTTGTATAGATTCATTGAAAACTCTCAGGATTATCTCAGAATTATCAATGCACGTCTGGTATTTTTTAAAGAAGTTAGTTGCAACACGTCTCATAGCCCTTCTTCGGCATTGAGCGTACCTAGATTAATCTTCCTTGACGTTTAAAAAGTCCGTCTTTTTGCCTCGTTACGTGGCAGGGAGTGCTTTACATCCCTTCGGCCATGAGCTCTAAGCTGTTAGTAACCCAGATGATCACCTATCTAATAACCCGTGCTGCCTCAATTTGCTTAACTACAGTGTCTTCACGTAGCGTTGTTCGTAACTCGGCCAGCGACGCCGGTTTATTTATTAACACTATTCCACAAATGACATTTTAATGATTGTAATTGATTGATTAATAATTCTAATCGTTTTAAATTCTAGTACCGTAAGTGTAGTGCATTTCACCCCATCGGGAGGGGGGACAATCATACCCCGCTGATGGTGAGATCACGCGCCGACCTACCGTCGTCTAACGGGGGTTTCCCCTGCAAGATATCTTCCACCAGCAGGGCACCGCCGCAGCCGGAACAAGCTCTAAGCTCTCTCTCGGTTTCCTGGCATGTGGGGTAGTGTAGTACATGTTAGTGTAAGTTTTTATAAGGAGTAAAGGTAGAACAAGTAAGAGGAAGAAAAGAAGGCATTCGCCTGGTAATGATCAGCGAAACTACCGATCAGAGCAGCCGGCCCTTAGAATTCTCCTCCAGACGAAGTTGGACCTAGCAATCCAGCTAGTTTCAAAAATCCTGCCACCGTCGGAACTCAAGCCCTAGAACCTCCCAGTCAGAAGTGCTCCAATGACATCAGTTGATGACCGGAGCCACCCTTGCCGGTCTATAATTATAAGAAAATGATGTTACAAAAGTATAATTTACTGGGCAAAAAATGCTGTAGCTGATGCTTGACCCCCATTACGAGTCGATTCACCATGCTATCTCGCCTCTGAAGCAGGTGAGCATCTGGGGCGCTCGGGGTGGAAGTGAGAGGGGGTCGGGTGGCTTGGCGACTCGCGTAATCCCGCTTGCCGCTGCCCCCTGCGGGAGTTGTGAAGGGGGGCGTGGCCGTGGTGAAACAATTACACACCCCACGGCGCCCCTCGTTGCCTCGCACCCTCCGCCCCTCTATCGCCCCTCCGCCCCTCCGGCGCCCCGTGGCCGCCCCAGCCTTCAGACTGAGGTGGCTCAAGGCAGAAACTGATGACACTGCAGTGACTCTGACTGGGAGGTTTTAGGGCTCGACTCCCGGCGGTGCCAAGATTTTTAAAGCTAGCTGGATAGCTATGTCGAACTTGGTCTAGAGGACAATTCTAAGAGCCGGCTGCTCTGATCGGTACTTTTTCGTGGTTTATTCGATCAACACCAGGCGAATGCTGGATCAGTACTCTAACAAACGGGCCACGGACTGCGAAGGATTTTTTCCTTTTCCTTGTTCTTTACTCCCAGGTTTCGAATCCCCATGGTGGGAAGGTTTCTGACACTAGCTTGTCAGCTAGATCGAATTCAGTCGTTGTCTGGAGGAGAACTGTCACCCAGATGCTCTCATCGGTAGTTTCCCGTGGTTTCTCCGATCAGTATCAGGCGAATGCCGGAGCAGATCTCTGACAAACAGGCCACAGACCGCGCGCCATCTTTCCTTCCCCTTCTCTGTCTCCACTTCTTATACACTACACTACGTCTACCTCACGTGCACTACACTACTTCACATGCCGGGAGACCAGTCGGGAGCTTAGACCTTTTTTCAGCTGGGGTGGTGCCCCGTTGGTGGGAGATACCTGGTTCGGGAAAACCCTCTAGCCGACGGGTATGTCAACGCCGGTTCTCACAATCCTTTGGGGGAAGATCACGGCCTCCTTCCGAGAAAAACACGCACTGCACTTACGGAACTAATAACCCTAGCAGTTGACGCGTCTTATAATTCAAAATAATCAGTCGAAACCGACGATGGCTTTATTTTCGACACTAGCTACTTAGCTAATACGCCGATTTCATTTGCAGCCTGGAGGAGAATCAAAGTGATCGACTGTTCGGTAGTTTTCTCTGAGTCTCTGTACTATGATTTTCCAGATATGTAGGTTTTGAAACTACTTTACGGTCTTCGGAAGGGTAATAAATTTTAAAAAAAACTTTTGGCGATAACTTTGGACGTTACATCGACCAGTTTGGAGAGCACTGTTTATTACTGCACTACTTATTAATACTTTTCCCCGAATGAAATTGAAAAAACCTTGCTTGTTTACAATGTGGGAAAACAACAGCAGAAAGAAGAGACAAATCCAGAACGATTTTATTCTCGAGTGATAAAACGCGTGGGTAATGATTTTGATTGGTTGAGAGTGAGGTTCTAAAACTCTAAGGTATAATTTAAATTCGACGTATAGGCCGCGCCGGATCACACTTTCCAGCGGGAAAGGATGTCATAAATCATGAACTACTTCCCGAGATGTAACATGCACTACATATATGGGACAAAATTATTGATGGTAGTTGGCCTGCTCGGAAACGTAAAATAATCAGTCAAGCTCATTTCAAATAGCATTCTATTGCATGAAAATATGACAAAAGTTCTGACAGGGGACGTGGTGAAAATCTTAGATTGATTGATTGTTCATTAGTTATTGCGAGCGCAATAACGGCTAAAGTCATTAGTTCCGTAAGTGTAGTACATGTTTTATCGCAGGCTGTTGCGATGGTCCTTACTACGCTAGATTCAGCGCCTAAGAACATCGACTTGCGAGGATTTTCCCCAACCAGGTATCTCCCACCGGCGGGCCACCGCCCCAGCCGGGACAAGCTCTAAGCTCCCTACTGATCTCCCAACAAATGTGGTAATGTAGTGGATGCAAGCCGAATTGGGTGTAAATAGAAGGAATGTGAATAGGAATAAGAATAGAAGATGGAAGAGGAAGGAATACCCGCGCGCGGTCCGTGGGCCGTTTTTTATGGTACTATTCCGGAATTCGCCTGACGTTGATCACAAAAACCACCGATCAGAGCAGCTGGCCACTAAAATTCTCCCCCGCAAACAGCGTCTGAATTCGACCGAGCTGTCTAGCTAGCGGAAAATCTTCGACTTTCGCCCCCTGCATCCAAGGGCACAGATTCACCCCGGAGAGAGTGAGCGGGGCCAGAAATAGCAACGCTCCGTCCAACCTTATCAGCCGCCCGAGCGCTGCGCCTTTGCGACGCGTCACGTGACCCCGCGGCGCCGCCCCTTTGAGTCGACGTTCCGCTGTTATTTGCGTCCGCCTGCGTCATCGCGCGCGCCCCATAAACAAAAGACGATCGACCGGCCGGCCCCTCCGCCCGCCGACGCCCCCGGCGTAAACAAACGACGACGTTGCGGCGACGGTCGCCAAGCCGCGTGCGGGGGTACGAGCGCTAAACGGTTTTTGGGGGCGATTCGCCCGAACTTCTTACTGTCACCACTTCTTTTTTTATCTTCATCTTCGGCGACGAGTTTTGAATGTGGCGGATTTTCGATACTAGCTAAACAATGGAGTCGAATTCAACCTCTGTCAGGAAGAGGCGTTTCACAGATATCCAGATTTAGGTGTGTTTTTTTCTCGATCCAAGCCACCGTATCGGGGTATCAATTGTTGACACTACAGTGCTTCTGACCGGGAGATCCCAGGGTTTGGGCCGGACGGTGGTAGGATTTTCGCTAGGACGGTGGTACGACATCGCTAGTGCGTGTGTTGTGAGGAGGCGGTGATCTTCCCCTGCTAGAGGGCGATATCCAGTGCAGACCTACCCGTCGGATTGCAGCCAGGGTCTCCACGGTGGCAGGAATTTTGATACTAGCTTGTCAGCTAGGATGAATTCAGTCGCTGTCTGGAGGAGAATTCTTCCGCCTAGCTGCTCTGATCGGTAGTTTTCCGTAGCCTCTCCGATCAACACCTAGCGAATGCTGGAGCAGTACGCTAACAAACGGGCTACGCGAACTTTCTTCCTCTTCCTTATCCTATCCTGACCACTTTCGTATTTACCCCTACATGCACTACATGATCACAAAAAAATTGGAAGACCGGTCGGTAGATTAGATTTAGTCCCGATGGGAGCGGTGCCTTACTGGTGGAATGGGGAAAAATCTGCGAAAATCGACGAAGGTTCGCGCCGGGTCTCATCATCCAGCAGGGTAGATCACCGCCACCTGCCGAGGAGAAACATGCACCACACTTACGCTACTAATGACCTTGCAATTGACGTGTCTGGAAACGCTAATTAATCAACCAATAAATCAATCTGATCAATATCAGTCGAATGTCAGAGCAGTACCCTCACAAATGAACCACGAACAACGCACAATCTTTCTTCCGCGTTGTACTCATGCCTTCGTTTCCATGCTCTACACATGCCGGGAGACCAATCAGGATGTTAGAGCTCGCCGGGTGGTCAGTGTCCATCTGGGGGGATTCCTTGAGGGGAATATAGCTAGCCGATGTATATATCGGCGCCAGATTTCATGGTCTAGTGGGAAATGAACTCCTCAAACTTGCACTAAGGTTACAGAACTGACGGATGTAGTTGTTCACGAGCCATAACACGCAAAAATAATCGATTACTTTCTTCCTCCATGTCTTTTTCCTTGTTTTCTTTTGTTTCTCTACACCTCCTTGTACTTCGACTTATTCTTCACCATATTATTGGTCCATATACCATCCTCATTTTCTCTCTCTGCTTCATTTCGTTTGTATCGTCATTATTTGTTTCATTTTTGTTTTAACTTTTTGCTTCATCTTCTTTAACCCTTGTTTTTCTATTCTTCTTCATTTTTTAGTATTTCTATTTTACTCTTCTTTTAATGACGTTTCAGACATCTCCGTGTCTTGGCCGTGTACTCTCATTCTGGAGAGCGAATATGAAAAAGATTGAAAGATAACAAGAATGGGAGAGAGAGAGAAAGAAAGAAGAGGAGAGAGGCAGAAAAAGTTGGTTAGACAGAGAAAGTGGAGAGACAGAGCGAGAGTGAGAAAGAATGATTTCGAAGGAGAGAAAAAAAGGGATTTTGTGCTGACAAGCGATCAGGGAGTGTTAGGGGAGCAGGATGCATAAAGTTCCAATTATAGGGGGGGGGGGACAGAATCCATAAAGCATTTTGTAGTACGTAATAGTATTTTTAAAAAGTTATATATTTTTTCTTCAACTGGACTTTAAAAGTGAGAAATTTAAACCTACGAACTTTCATAATTAACATGAAATTACTAATTTTATTCATAATATCCTACGGAACATGATATTGAATTATTATGTTTGTCTCACATGCTATGAAAAGCCATTCGGGTGAATAAAGAATTCCCGCAGGACCACGTCCCTAAAGGATTACATTGTCGAGCTGCTGAAAGCCAAATTTGCTCTTGACTGCGGTGGCACGTGCCATGGACCCTTGCCACGCGGCTGCGCCACGTGCTTCTAGAAGGAAAAGCCACGTGCCAGCGAGTACAGATGTCCCGAGATGCAAAATTAGATGCTAACGCCCCACAATTTGCTGAGTGCAGAATGGTTTACAAACAGTTGTGCACACTGCAAACAAGGCAGTACGTGTTAATCTGTGTAGAGAAATAATTGACTTTGCAGGAGTAGCAGTACCGTGTCACAGGAAAAGAAAGAGTGAGATAGTTTGAATAGTAGTCGAAACAGGCTTTATCATTCGACATTGTTTACTGATGCACTTTCTTTTCAAGCTGTTTTTCTACTATCTACAAATGATATATTCTGATATCATTCTGATCATTTTGATATCTACAAATCATATTAAAACTATTCTGAGTGAATGAGAGAATGGAAACTCCAGGTTACGTCATATTTTCTTTTAATCATCCCTGTCTTCCCAAAACAGAAGCTAAAACTAAACTGTCGGCGACAAACAATAAGAATTCGGAACAGAGTGCCGGGTGTAAAGGCAAGCCTGAAATGGCTGGATCTGTGTTCATTTCTTCGTCCAATCATAGACCGGTGTACGTAGCTCAGGGAATCAGATAATGTCATGCAGTATCTCTGACTGGGAGGTCCTACGGTTCGAGTTCGAATGGTTTCAGGATTTCCGTCACAAGCTACATTGGTCGACGAGGCACAAGATAACTATGTTGAATTCTGCCGCTGTCCGGAAGGGATTTTGGCGGTCGGCTGCTCTGCTCGGTAGTTAAGATGGTTTCTCCGATCAACACCAGGTGAATGCCGGAGCAGTATCCTAACAAACAGGCGATGGATGGCGCGCGATCTTTCCTTCCTGTTCCTTGACTTTCTCCATCCTTTACTTACATTTACATGCCCTTCACAACCACACATGTCGGAGGATCAGTCAGAAGGCGTACGGCTTGTCGGGGCTGGTGCGGTGTCACGCTGGTGGGGAATACCTGGTTAGGGAAACCCCAACAGGCTGACGTATAAATCGGTGCTAGATATCACCATCCAAGGGGGGAAGAGATCCCGGAGAAGAAACATGCAGAACACTTACGGGACTAATGACCACCGCAGTCGACGCGCCCGGAAACAAAAAAAATAATCGATCAATCAATCATTCTAAACATAGTTTCACAGCATTCTGAAATAAAAGTTGATGCCTTTCCAGTGATATTCAGTAAAGGTACGAATTTGGCCAGGAACGCAAGAGTCAGATCTCTACCACGCGACAACATTACCGACATTTAATAGGGCTTCGCCAAATGAAAGATTCCTTGGTGCATGCTAGACGTAGCTAACGTGTAAATGAATGTTTATCACGACCCATAGGTGATAGAAACGTATGGTTTATTGTTTTTTGTAATTTTTTTGCCAATTTTCAATTTTTGGATAATTTTTTTACCATTGCGTCATTTTTGTCATTTTTACACATTTTGTTTCTTATCATTTTCTTTGTTGCACTAAATCAAAATTTTTATTGTATCATCAGTGCATGACGAAATTCACTACTGCAGTGGATTCTGTTTTTCAAACTTTCCTAATTACACGGATCTTCGGTAACTACTTTGAACTTTCAAAACTGACAATTGTAAGTTCGAATCGGATTTTGTACTAAAATAGATAATTTACATTAAAACTAATTTTATATAAATACATTGCATTTTAAATTATAAAATTCATTGAATAAATAAACATTTTTATACAAATTTTGGAGTATATTTTTAAAAAGTGTCATTTTCCCCTTTTTTAAGTAATTTTATAGGTTATTTTCCAAGAATAATTAGGTCATCAGAATCCAAGGTCTGATTGTCATTCAACTGTTGGGCTTGTTTATCACAATTATCCACTATTATAGAATGACCGCTCAGGAAAGTTGAACACCATTACATCCTAAAGCACGCTCATGTTTTCATTATTTTTCTGGATGAAACAGATGAAAAAGGATGAAAAAAGAGTGTTAGTTTTTTCGCGGTTTTGTTTCGGTATAGAAACTGGATGAAAGAGATACAGCTTTTTACTCTTTTTACACGGTAATTTAGTTTTCTACACGTAATTGTGATGAAAACATTTTCTCTGGACGACGCAAAAAGCGCTGAAAATCAAACAACTGAACATCGCATATGTAGTTACAAATTAAGTTGGGTTAATTGAGGAATGAGCCTAGAACGAGACAACAATAGAACACAGACTATTTGTTTCTGACAGTTAACAGTTTTATTTTTTACTACACTAATCATTTCACATTAAAAGTCAACACATTAGATCGTCAGAAAAATAATAAATCGCACCACACGAATAAAAAGGAAAAGTTATAGAAAGTGAAGCAAGTGCCATAAAATCTTCACCTAAAAATGATAATGTTTAATATAAAATAATCCATAATTTTTCTGTGTAAAAATTACATTCCGTCTGATATGTCATTTTTCGTACCGACGAAAAATGAAAAAAAAAAAAAAAGATACGTAAAAACGGGCTTCAGCTACCAAAATGTCACAAAGGATGGAGTAGTAGAAGTCTAATTCGAAGCGAAGAACATTTTTGAACTCTCAAACCTTTCGATATTTCATTTGACACATCTGAAACTGGGATGCGGCTATCCACTCGGAAGCTTCGATTCCAAAAATTTAAAGTCGCAAAAATGCTCTCGATTGTAGAACCGCATCCAGCTGAAGATCTTTCACAAGTTACCATATTTAAATGGGACAATACACGAATGATTCGGAATAAATGCTCGAGTGAAGTGTTGGTTTCTTAAAATAATATGAAATTGAAAACATTTTCTGTTGTTTCGTTACAAATACAAACTGAAGAGTTACAAACCTACTTTTTCTCACAGACTTTCGAACAATAAAAGTGGAAATTCTAAGATACATCCTACTTAAAAAGTCTGTTCATCACTGGCTGTAGGAAATCATATTACAAATAGAGACTATCAAGGAAAATCCGGTGAGATGTTCATGGAAGAGATTGCGATATTAAATGAGACACACTTAACGGGAATTACCAGTTTCTTTTATTTCCACGAACCAGAGGGTCGGACTGGCAATCAAAAGATGCCTAGGCTTTCGATAAAGCAAGCCAGATTATTTCCTGTATGTAAGACAATAAAACAACAAAGAGAAGGGTAATTTACAAAATCGATATTGATATGATCGTAATTGTAGTTAGATAAATTGAAATAATTTTAGAGTATGGAATTGACTTGTTTGGCGATGGGATATTGTCGGCACGCAGGTTGAGCTGGTGCTGGGTTGAGGTTGTGCATGTGTCTGTGGAGGGAGGTTAGGACAAGCAAGAGGAAAGAGATCGCGCGCGGTATTGACAGGAGAAACCACGAGAAACTATATTTTGATGTATTAAGACAAAAACAGTAAAAACTGTATGTGACGTATGGGAAAATATAATCTTTTCACGTTTTCTTCAGTTCCAGAACCTTCTCTCCGTAAATAATTGAAGAACCAGTAAAAGTTAAAGATAAATAAATACATAAAAATAAAATTTTAAAAAGTGCGAGCGAGATTAGCAACATTTAAAAAACTAGAAATTAACTTAACTTAAAGACATTCACTAGAAATTACCTAGACTCTATTTTGAAAAACTAGACATAAACTACCGATGAGAGCAGCCAGCAGCTGAATTCGATCCATCTACTTAGCCAGAGTAGAAAATCCCGCTACCCTAGGTCCTCCCGAAGAGAATTGAATTGAATTGAATTAATGCCTTATTTTACGTGGCGAGACTCAGGCCATGAGGCCTGCTCTTCATTAGGAACTGAACTATATACCAGTGTAAAAAAACGTTGTCGTACAATATTAAGAATACAGGAGCGGCAGGCTGAAAATCCGTACAGAAAGGGCAAATCGAAGCGGTTAGAGTAAAATTCAAAACGGCTCCAAACGTTTGTAAATCGCGGGTGCGTTGGTGACGAACGAAAGAATGGGAGTCCCTATCTAAGAGAAGGGAACGGGCGCGTTATGCAATGTAAAGACATTACAGAGGGGACACAGCTGGGCAGATATCGGTAAAAGATTACAGAAATAGATTATAAAAAGCAGAGGAAGACATCTTGAGAAAATACCGAGTAGAAAGCAAAGAACTGATTAGGCAAGTTTCCTTTTGTGAATCGCACTAATAGTAATTGGAATAAACATACCGCAGAACACTAGAGGCTCTTCCTTCTAATGTGCCAAATTTAAAAATTACTTCCATTCATCCTAATCATCTTGAATTACTGCACTGAGACATTTAACTTTATATTATTATTATTATGTTATTATTATTTACTATTATATTACAATTATTTTTATTATTATTATTATTAATGTATTTATTATTATTCATTATTCTTATTTCATATATTCTTAATCCGTCATGCCTCTTATTAATGATGATGTGGATGAGTTTATGAAGGGAGTGCAGTGTAGTGTAGGTAGTGTATGAAGTGTTTATGGTAACCTAGAAGTGAACTTTAGAGTACTAGAACAATAAATGCGAACTATTATAATCGAGGCCTAATTGTAATTAGTAAAACCTAATTCTAAATGTTGAATATTGTTTTGTAATCTAATTCTTAACTGTTTATCGGTTGCCACCGACATTAGCCTCAAGCGAACTTTAAAAATTCTATCTATCATATTTTCTTCCCCTTCCTTGGTCCTATCCTCATCCATACTTTAAACAACAGCGTCATGCACCCTTCTCTACCACAACTACGCTAGACCAGTTCCGGCGCTTAGAGAATGTCCGGGATGTGGCGGTGTACCGCCCAGGACTAGGTAGTGGAGGCGGAATTTTCCCACTACCGACGTCGGATATACGTCTATCCAGTGCAGGAGGGCTCCACGCAAGGTAAAATACTGCATTAGAAACGGACTAACCATCAATAATGGTCTGTTTCCACTCGTATCTGGAGCCAGCTGTTTTCACAATTATTCGATCGGACTTTATTAATCATAACATTACCAAGGGGCAGAATAGATCAGAAACCCTCAATAATACTTTATCGCATAATACATACTTAGTGGTCAGAAACTTAATGTGATCTGGGGCGACAAAAATAGCTATTTTTGCCTGCTTCGAACCGTTTTCCGCGTTGCCGCGTCACATTCCGCTTCGGCCGCTTCATACCCACTTGGGGCCAGGCCGCTTCGCCGCTTCGGCCCGTCCTATCTGCCCCGCTTCCCACCGCTTCGACTTTCGCTTCGTTCCGCCTCACGCCTGCCTTGCCCGCTTCGCCCCGCTCGGTTCGCTTCGTCACCCCGCTTCGCCCCGCTTCGACTGTCTTCGGCTCGTTCGCACCCCGCTTCGCCCCGCTTCGACTCGCTTGTTCTCGCGTCTCCCCCCCTCACCGTTCGCCTTCGCTCCACTTTAGGCCCTTCGGCGCGCTATCGCCCGGCTTCGCACCCTTCGCATCCCGCTTCGCCCCCGACTACCCGCCTGCGCCCCGCCTCGCCCCGCCCGCCCGCTCGCCCCTCTCGTCCCGCTTCGTCTCGCCTCACACTTCTCTCCCACCTTCGCCGCAGTTCGAACTGCGTCCTGCGCTCGCTTCGGGCCGCATTCGCATGTGATCTAGGAACTTAACTCATAGACTACGTATAGAAAACCAGACAAAGCTCTTGACGAGTAGCAGTAGCCGGCAGTCTTCTTCTTTGTCGTTGGTGCGGAAAGCGAGTCCCGTCGCGGGCGGGTTGCGCTGGAACACGGAAGCCAACGAGCCCATACTGTCTTCCGGCGCAAAGGCCGCCGCGCCGCCCGCCAGCCGCGAACGGTCGCTCGTAAACGAGAAGACGACGGCCGCGGCCACCCCACACACTCCACCCGACTCGACTCGTCA
This sequence comes from Gryllus bimaculatus, assembly GCA_017312745.1. Lineage (NCBI taxonomy): Eukaryota > Metazoa > Arthropoda > Insecta > Orthoptera > Gryllidae > Gryllus > Gryllus bimaculatus. The sequence goes on from BOPP01000114.1 coordinate 4,027,135, forward strand.
CCACGCTCGCGTGCTATGTGCGTGTCTTGTGAATCCAGCGACGAACAGGACGTGAAAAAGACTTCTCTTTCCCTCACATATTCACTTGACACACACACACCAACACACACACCCAACACTTATATATTAATATATATATATATTATTATATATATATTAATATATATATATATATATAACCCATACATGTTCATCTTTACAGATAAACAGAGTTTAAATTCAAATAGTTGTCACTAATCTACGATGTTGACGCAAGCTTAAATAACTATATATATAT
>BOPP01000114.1:4028843-4088620 GCA_017312745.1 Gryllus bimaculatus
TATATATATATATATATATATATATATATATATATGATGATAGGGGGTGAAAGGACGAACACAAATATCAACCATGCCGGAGGCGAACCCGCGTTCCGAGTCCGCATCCGCCTGATATTAATCGTAGAAACCAAGGAGAACTATCACCAGAGCAGCCAGACAATAGAATTCTCCTCCTGACAGCGTCTGAATTCAACATAACTAACTACCTAGTATCAAATTGATACACTGAGCCACTGAAGGCGCTTTTGTCGAAAGAACATAAGTTCCGCTACGTCTATTGTTATAATCCCAAGACTATTTGAAAGTTTCCGTGAATTCGCACTAAAATATACTCGCACAAAAGAGGCTTTGAAGTACTCGTTTCCACAGTCCGGATTTGGCTCCTATTATTGCGTTAGTGAACATGACTGTCATTTCTACGCCAATGACTCACTTTCTGACTAATTAATTAATTACAATTGTTCCATGCTATATACACGATAGTTTGACAGCCCCTGTGGTTATTTTGTTTGTTTGTTTTTTTTCATTAAAAATTGTTTGTAAATATACTTATTTATAAAAAATATTGATGGAAAATTGCAACGCATTTGAGAGTCACGATGAAGCGAAGTACTCGCTCCTCCTGTAAGGCGGATTGCGTAGATAAGGGGTAGGCAGGCGGCGACGTAATAAAACACAATGATGTTGAATTTTTCAATGGTTAGTCGCCCCTGAGAAGAAAGCATAAAGCAAAAATGAAAGGAACGGTGACTTATATTATTAACACGGTACTTAAGAGGAAGTACCTTGATTTGTGTCTCTTGTAGATTACCTACTCGACTCTCTTATCCAATACAATGGTTTAAATTCTTTTAGTCACTTTTAGGCATTCCTTTAGCCACAAAAAATTTTCCCTTCAATACGTTAATTGTAGGAGGGGTTAAAAAACTGTTTTAACTTTCACGATTTTGTAAAAGTCAGAGATTTGAAATAAAATCCAAGTAGAGCCGTTTTCATTCGCGTACTTTGCTCTATTTGAGAAAAATCCTTTTCTAAAGAATAGGATTCTTTCAAAAGGAAAGAAAGTCTACAGATGTTGTAGAAATTTCATGTAAGGTACCACAAAAAATATCAATGGGCTGTGAGTGTGCACAAGTACATAACGAAATGTCCATTTGGAAGAAAATCCTTTGAATGTATGTGCTTGTTTTAAACACAGACGAAATGAACAGAAACGTTTTGAAAAACTATTTTCCGGTGTCTGACACCAAATTATATTTCCAACAAAACAACGAAATATATGTTTTCCAGCATTAATTTTTTTCATATACTGTGTATACGTAATAGAAAAATTCGTGTTCCTTTCTTTCTTTGTAGGACAGTTGCGCGCCTGTTACTTGAGATCTACCGGAGCAATGAAAAACTTTTAACTTCTTTAGTTACACGAATAGTTTTGTCTGCAATGCTGGCTACTTTGAAGAGGAGTTTTCTTGAAACTATTTCACGTTTTTTGACTCGCGGAATGTAAGGTGCAGATATATATTCGAACCCAAGAGTATTTTTGTGTATACTGACTTCTATATATGGGTTTCAGAAATAGTTACCTGTTTGTAATATCGAACGTTCTCTCGACTAAAAGAAATATCGTCGACTTGCAGATGTAGTTGATAGGTTTGTGGACGACGTATTAGAATAATTGGCCCGTAGTAGTATTATAATTTGCAACTAGTTTATAACTTTGCACTTATTACGTGAGATAATGCACATTTACGAGTTCGATAAAGGATCGGGGCAAATGAGGTCCATTTTTTATAAAACGTTTTCAATTCCTTAAGAATTTTTTTTATTGTCTGCGAAGATGTTGTATTGGTGATTCTATCAGACAAATTTTGTTAATATAGTATAGTTAATTAATTGTAGTTAGGTTGTACAGAGTCAGCCAGATCGAAAAGAAAATATCAGTTTTTCAAAAATTCTTACTATCGGTTTAACAGCTAACATTGTTCACAGACGGACAAAAGGACTCACGGACGGACAGTTTGCCATTAAACAATTTTTCGGTTTCAAGAACCCACAAAACATAATTCTTACCACATAAAGTATTAGAGGAAGTTATTTACTGCATAAAAGGGCCGGAATTACCCATTTATCCGGAATCAAGGACCTACAATGCGAGTTTTCCTACCGAAAAATAGCTGCAGCATGAGAATACTTTCTGTATATTCTCTATTAGTAAGACTCCGCGAGAACGTAAATATGAGGAGTGAAGAGAGACAAATATATATTTTTGGTCGTAACCTAACGTTTTTCCATTGTTGCTCCATCCATCATCCCACTAAGCTTTGTGAACCACGCTTCTGAAAACATTCACTGTTATTTCTTGATATATAAATAACTATACTATGATTATCCGCCTAGAGATGGAGTTCCCGATAACCAGGACATTATTCAGATTCCTGCTGAACAATATTCCCAGTATTCTGCTTTTAGCGGAATTGATTTGGTGGTCTAGACGTTATCTTCATTAATGATATTCAAACTAATTTCTGGACAAACAATGTAGATTGAAGACATATAATTTAACTTTATGATTTATTTACATTAGTCACTCTCATTAAACCGAGAAGCGAGATCGTAAGTGCAAAGATCATATGTAATATCTAAAATTTATTTTACTATTATACTTATTTATTATTGCACTAATTATACATCTGTGAAGCAATCGCATTTAAATGAAAATGAAGTTTATGCAATACAAAAAGCATCTCAAATCACTAATGCACTATATTCATGTTGCTCAAAATACCTGTATTTCACATCCATTGAGTGACCTCCAAACCAATAACAGAAAGTTGAACAACACAGAATGCGATTATTTTAAATTAATATCTTCTAATTGTAGATTAATATTCTTCCATACGATTTCCGATTGAGTTTTTCATGCGACTCGAATAAATTTACACAGTCACTATAATTGTTTTCAGCTGACACATATTCCGTACAGGGCAAGAAAGTTCCAATAAATTTGTTTCAGTCGCATTTATAAGCAAAAGGTCGGTTAATAAGAACAGCACAAAATACGTAAACAAAATACTTTTAATTCCCAGGTGTTGAATTTGAAATTTTCAAATTTTATTTATCAAAATAAAATTTCTCACTGTATAGATTTCATTACAAGTGAACAATTTAAAATATAGAATCAGTTTGAAGATGATAAACTGACTTTTTAAATTCATTGTCACAAATGGTAATACTTTAAAAATCAAAATTCAGTTATTTCAGTTTACGTATTGTCAAGAAAAAAAAACTTTTTTCGTATTGTGAATAGCAACACTTTTCATCTTCGATATATCTCAATCAAGATGCAAATATTCAAATACTTGCTGGTTTGGTTACAAATAATAACAAGAAATAGGAGGAAAAAGATATCCGAATCAAGTCCTTCGTTAATCTGATCTTTAAAAAGAAGAATCACTCATGTTATCAAATTGTCGCAATAGTTTTCAACAGAATTACAAAAATATAAATGAACTTCATCATTTGATCACAAAAAAGAAAAATGAAAATTAATTTCTTCGTTTTCAGATTGTCATTACGAAGAATCAAATCGTTTTGACCGCAACACTTATTTTCATCAACGAAATATTTAGATCGTATTGTAGGTGTTCAATATGCACTTGTCCACTTCATCACTAACAACAATGGTGATAAAAAAAACAGAACATCAGCCAGTACGTATTGACGAACAAGCGTCGGAGTCGAGAAGCAACAGTTTCTGTCGAGAGCGAGAGAAAAAAACAACCTCCGCGTCTTTCCCAGCAGTAGCAACAACTTGCCAACGACGCGCGAGTCATGACATGTCGACCGCGGCGGAGGTCGAAGCCCGGACCGAAACGACTCCCGGCTGCGCGCGCGCTCGCTCACGGCCAGCGACTGCCAGAACGCGCGCCGCCGCCCCCGCCTTCGCCTGGGCCCGGAGGGGGTGGGGGACACGGCCGGGGACGGCGGCGCTCGCATCGAACACGACCGCGGAAAGCGGCCTGTGCTCGTAAACGAAAGCGCGGGTTCAGAAGCGCAGGCCCGGAAGCTGTCGTTCAGATTCGAAGATAAGGATGTTCTGCTTTGCGAATCTTCATTACAGCAAAATTCAAAATATATTCGAATGGCGAAATCTTAAAAAAATAGATTTTGAAATATCGATTCTAGCAAATACCGAATTTGTGGTGTGCATAGTCTTCGAAATATTTTATAAACGGGGTACGCTTGTAAACGAGAACGCCATCTGGGAAGCGTTGGTTCGGAAGCTATCGTCGTAATTCGGAGATCAGAACATCCAATGAGGATGATCTGGGCTGTCCGGGCGTCGATGGCTGATGTGCCTATTATATTATATTATATTATATTATATTATATTATATTATATTATATTATATTATATTATATTATATGAGGCACATCAGCTATCGACGCGGCGTCACCCGGACAACCCAGATCATGACTCTGGCCGCGGAAGCCTACGACATCATCCAATGAGGATGTTCTGGTAATCGAATCTTCATTACAGCAGAATTGGAAATAACGGTTCTTCGAATGGCGGAAACTTCGAATTAGCGACGTTTTCAAATAACCATTAAATACGGACATACATTAAATACTATATATATTTGTAAGCGAGACGGTGCTCCCATCGAACACGACAGGGCTCAGAAGATATTGTGATTCGGAGATCAGAACATTCTTATTAGATGAGAATGAGGATAAGAATCTTGATTACTACAAAATTCGAAATATCAGAACTTTGAACTATCTAATCTTTGAAATACGAAGACTTTGAAATAACGATTATAGGAAATACCGAATTTTTTATATGCAGTCTTCCAAATATTTAATAAACGGCATTTGCTCGTAGACGAAAGTGCGGTCTCGGAAGCGCTGGCCGGAAAGCTATTATTATGTTTCAGAGTTCAGAACATCCTACAAGGATGCTCTAGCATTGGAATCATCATTTCTAAGAAATTCAAAATTACAGATCTTCGAATTAAGAAATCTTCGAATTATATATAATAAATAATTAATAATCGTTCTTCGCTCGTAGACGAAAGCGTGGTCTCGGAAGCGCAGACACGGAAACTAGGATTGAGATTCGGAGATTTGCGCATCCAATAAGGATGGTCTGGGATACGAATTTTCATTAGAGCAAAATGCGAAATATAAGATTTTGGAATTATCTAATCTTCGGAGTAAGGAGATTTCTAAATAACGATTCTAGAAAATTTGTATATATATTTGTATATATATTTGTATATAAATGTGTATATTGATTTTCTGATATGCTCAGTTTTCTGGGGTCTACACTCCTAAGAGAAAGCGCGGACTTCGAAGCGCACTCCCGGAATCAGTCGTTCTGATTCGCAGACCAAACCATCCAATAAGACTGGTCTGGCAGTCGAATCTTCATTACTGCGAAATTTGAAGTATCGGGTCTTCGAATTACCCAATCTTTGAATTAACGAGACTTTGAAATAACCATTCGCCCCGGGGGAAGACGCTCGCATCGATCACGACCACGTGATGCGACCTACGTTCGTGAACGAAAGAGCAGTCTGGGAAGCGCTGGCCCGGAAGCTATCGTGGTGATTCAGAGATTAGAGCATCCAATAAGTATGTTCTTGTATTCGTATCTTTATTACTAAGAAATTCGTTTTATATAATCTACGAATTATAGAATCTTAGAATTAACGAGGCTTTGAAATAAACATTAGACACGAGCGAGGACGGCTCTTATCATAGAACATAACCAAGGAAAGAGGCTTATGCTCATAGATGAAAGCACGGTTTCGGAAGCGCTGGTCCGGTAGCTATTGTTGGAATTCCGTGATTAGATTATTCCTGTAAGGACGGTCTGGCAATCGAATCTTCATTACTGCAAAATAAAAATTCACAGATCTTTGAATTATTGAATCTTGGAAAGAAGGAGACTTCCAAATCACGATTCAAGGAAATACCGAATTTTCGATATGCAGTCTTCGAAATATTTCGTAAGTGGCCTGCGCTCGCAAACAAATGCGAAATCTCGGAAGCGCTGGTCTGGAAGCTGTTCTTGTGATTTGGTTATTATCATCTAATAAGGATGTTCTGGCATTCGAATTTTCATTACTGCAAATTTCGAATTACCGGAAATTCGAATTATCAAGACTTTTAAAAAACGGTTCCTTCATAATTTTTTATTTGTAACAACTTCAAAATATTTAATATTCGAAATATTTTATATTCGAAACACCAAATATTCGAAATTCGAAATATTCAAAATTTTATGTCCATACATATTTATTATACACACACATATTTTTGAACACCAACGTCATTTGAAAAACCGAAAAATCAATATTCCGGGTGTTCAAAATCTCAATACAACAATAAGTCCGGTAAAGTACGTAATTCCAAAAACGATATTTTAGAAATCCAAATCTTTGATATTTCGAATGTTCATAATTTCGAGTATTTGAAACTTGAAAACTTTCAGCGCGCAGAAATTTACCTAAGCAAATTTTGGTTATGTGAGAGGTGTCAATATTTTGGTTAGTACTTAGTTACACAGGAAAAATACACAACACTGAAACAGTTTAGATTTTGTCTGAAAAATTCAAATTTTTTAATCGTGTTACTTCGCCTATTCTCAAATTGGGTGTAATGACTGGAATCTCATACTCAGTTTGTCACTGCTTATGACACACTTGTAATGCACGAAGACTCCAAAGAAGAAGATGTCCGCATTTAAATACACATATGAAACGTTATAGTACATCATATACTTTCATTTTTTGGTATGTAAAGAAATGCTGAATATGTTTGTTGTACTCCTTATGATTGTTTTGTTACAGCTATTAACATTCCATAAATAAAACTGTAACATTTCGTGGTATGTTCAGCATTTTATCGCTCACCATATCGCTCACCATTATCGCCGTGGTTTGAGAAAGATGGATGCAAATATTTCTCCTGTACCTAAAGAAATCACTTTCGGTAAGGAAGTTGGCGCGTCGACTTCCAGTGGCGACATCTTCTCATCGTCATTTTTAGATTTATTCAGTCAAAATACAGTAAAAACTATGTGAAGTAGTGAAACCTTTCCCGTCATTTTAACTATAAATAGCTGAAAGATTAGTAAAAGTTTACCATAAATAAAAATAAATTTTAAAAATCTCAAGATTAGCAATATTTGAAAAATAGTCATTTTCGTTTCCGAGTTATAGAAAACTTATTTGCATCGGTACACGAATTACAAGAATGATTTTTCTGCATTTCTAACAAAATAGCAACTCGCCCTTACCTCTACTCTTACCATTACACGCAAAAGGAGAGTTCAACAAAACGTGCGCATCGTGAAGCTATATTTACGTTCAAATGCAAAACAAGGGATCATCTGAGCATTTGCTCAATGGATTAGGGAATCTGGACAAAAACCAGATCGCGATGGGGGATCAGTAAATATGATCGGAAAGAGTTAAATTTGATGAAATGCTAGAAAAATGAGGCTCATTTACCTAATATACATTTTTCTAATTGTACTAATAATATTACAATTAACTATAATTATCCCAAAAACGAATATGCATTTATTTGATTCTTAATGATTTGAATTTGATTTGTTTTGTACATCGCCATGATATTTGTAATGAACAGTTGACTTGCGATAAATGGATGGTTGTTATTTACGTTGCTAAGGATGTTAAAACTCGTTGCTAAGTAGGATAAATGTCTTAATAAAGATAGGTAGGTGCACTTAACAAACATATACGGTAGCATGTTAACAGGGATTGAAGACGCATGTGACCAATACAAATATTGCAGAGTGATATGAGAGTATTTTCTTTTGCTGTTCTTGAGTATGGTGTGTACTCACTACTCAACAATTTTGAATGGTTTAGTTTAGCAGCATGTTTGCTACTACAGGCCACTAGTTTTCAAATTGTTCCGCAAATATCTCATTCAGATAAAACGCATGTGTAGCTTGGGAATAATTATCAGAGGTTAGCGAATTGAAAAGTTGGTGGTGGCTGTACGCAAGACCGGCAAGCACACAAACGATGGGTCACGCAACTCATAGCACGAGCGGAGTACGGGACACACGTGCAGCAATTGCATCAATTACAACTGTCCCAGAATATCGACGATTAGTCGCGGGTATTAATACATCACGCGATCCCATGTGAACACACCCGTTTCATGCTTTTAGCATTGATGGGGCATACGTTTGTTATAACCCATTAGTTGGGACATGTCATTCGGTCGACGGCACGTAAAAGTGAACTGTAATGAAAACGACCAATTTTAATTGCAATTAATTCACTGACTGATATTGAAGATTTAATTGACTGATACATGAAAAGCATATTACTAAAATTATGAGGCTACACCTGTTGAATAAAGTATAATAAAATTTGCGTATGTATATTTAATGTATGTAATGCATAAAATATATGTAATAAATGTATTACTTATTTATGTAAATATATAAATATTAATATAGTTGAATACGATGCATAATAGAAGGGACAACAACCCAAATCCGCAGAGATAGGTACAAAGTTTGTAATATACTTTTTTAATTTTAAAGAATAAAAATATTTATTTTTTAGCACGTAAATAACTTGAAACACGTAAATAACTAGAACAAAGTCAAGCTCACTCTGTTGTTTGGTGTATAAAGAGTAATCCTATAATATCTGTCAATTTGTATAGTAACGATGTCAAAAGTGTAACGAACGGTCAACAAACTTCAGGAAGGAAAATGTATAATGTTTCAGAAAATGGAGAAAAGATTACACAAGACAAATTTAGTTCTAACATGTGAAATTCTCATATTCACAATATCAATGTAAGTAAGGACTTACTCGTCATTTTCATTTTCTAAATTAAGTTTTATATATTTTTTAAGGAGTGAATTTATTTTATTTTGGATAACAGGGATTCACGGCAAATTTAAAGGTAGATGTTCTGCCGAGTTGAAGGGCACGATGAAAATAGATCCACTTTTGGCTGATATTACTCGGGCAACTTTTTTTGAACGATGGATTGACGATTTCGGGTGGAGTGGGGGTATTAGTTACAAAGTCGGCCACTAGAGTATTTTAAGTAATGCCAACGTCTGTGAAATGAAAGTCAAAACTGCATCTTGTGCTTAACTTTTTCGGGAGTTTTAGGTGACTCTTTTGAAGGACCTGGACCTGACTCAGCCATTTCTTTCAATTGTTGACAGTAAACCTGAACAGGGGTTCTGCACTATGAAAGCAATTGGTTTTGACTAGCTTCTGTTTCGCGCCAACGAAGTTTTCATGCTTGGAAGGTTGTCATCAGTGGCCGCTGCGATCTTTTGCCTTTAACAGTTTATTGCACAAGGGAGGGGGATCAAGGTCATCGTTCAAGAAAAGTTGCGCGAGTAATACTTCGATTTCTTTTTACAGTAGTGAAGTGAGGTTAATGTTTGTCAGGGAAACAGTCAGTTGGCCATTTCCTCCTCCTCCTCCTCCTCCTCCTCCTTTTCTTCTTCTTTGAAAATTACCTGTTGTAATATCAGAGACTGGAATCGGAAGTCTTTCACAGAGGTTCATGAATCAAAGAAACAAGTTGCCCATGTCCATGTTCAATATCTCTTCACCAAATAATTCAACTTCGTTTGATAGCATTCTGCCGACTTAGTAAGTTCTTTTGGGTTGGCCTAAACACGTTGGAAGCAGTGCTACTGTACTATATTCTGATCACTAGTGACTGTGATTTAGTGGGTGTTGGAGATGTTTAGTATAAAATGACCGTCTGCGCCCGTGTGCAGTGGTGGCGAAACACGAATCTTCTGTAAGGCCTATTCACAGTCGAGTCGATTTTGGACGGAATTTCGGTAGGATGTTGTCGGATGCATTTGTCCGATGTGTCGCACTTGTACAAACACTGGTTACATGGAAATGGGCGTGGTGAACCCGAATGAGCTCTTCTGACGACACCTGAAAACATAGCTTATCGGTCAAAGATCTGTTTGGTTTAGATGTGTCGGTTCCATTCTTCAAAAATCAGCCTAAGAGTCAAAATCATCTGTAATACCAAGACCAATACATTCTTATGGTTTTGAGCGTGCTTCTCGCAAATGTTTCAAAATACGAACCGTGGAATGTTGGCAACATTTGGATGATTTCGGGTGTAACATTTGACGATTCTGAATATTCCCCATAATTCCATGTGTATTGTGTACGTGTATTGTATGTGGATTGCAGATGACCTTGACAATCCAGCTGTTTTCGGGCGAATAGACAGAACGAAACGAAACAACTTCTTCGTCCGACAGCCGATGATTTTTCAGACACGGAAGAGGTCGTTCAGGTTCCTTTTCACATCATCCGTTTGAACGAATCCGCCATTCGTACGAGAACGTCCGATGTCGGCCGACCGAACTTTCAGCAAATATCAGGCTACATTGGGTCCGCAACTTTACTGTACTGTATGGTGGCAGGCAAAATACTGCCGCCATGGAGAAGATAAAGACATATTAAAAGCATTGGTTAGTTGGTTTTTAGTGATTCCGCGCGGGTCCACCACTAAGGTCATTAGTACCTTAAGTGTAGTTCATGTTTTCTTCTGGAGCTGTCTGTGATGTTCCCCCGTTGGATGGCGTAATCTGCCTCCGACCTACCGCCGGCTGGAGGGTTTTTCTCTAACCAAGTCTCTCTCACCACTAGCTGGGTCAAGCTCAAAGCTCCCCATTGGTCTCCCGGCGTGAGTAGTGGTGTAGTGCATGTTAGCGTACGAGTTTTAAGAAAGGTGTGTGAGGATAGAACAAGGAAGAGGAAGGAAGAACGCGCGCGGTTCATGGCCAGTTTGTTAGGGCACTGACATTCACCTGGTGCCGATCGGAGAAATCATTGAAAACTACCGATCAGAGCTGGAATTCTCCTTCGGACAGCGCTTGAATTCATCCTAGCTAAAAAGCTAGTATTAGAAATCCTCTCACTATTGAGACCCGAACCTAGGACCTCCCGGTGAGAGGCACTGCAATCGCATCAGTTGACACTCTGAGCTACCTCTCCGGGTAGGACTAAAAACCTAATTCAGATGGCTGGATATTATCCAGCCAGGATTGATGGTGGACAAACTTACATGTTAAAATTCTATGAACTGAAGGGTTGTGGCCAAGAGAGTGGTAACCTACGTGAGGCTAATTTGGACAAAACACAAGGCGATAATTATAAATTAATAATAATAAATTATAATAATTAATAATAAGGCTAATAATTATCAATACTACAACTTGATTATTTACACTATATTTTAAAAATCACATGGCATTCTTCTCTCCACGAACACATTGCAAGATCAAAAATATCGCATCCCTGTAAAGCAGTTATGCCGGTCTGTGGAAATAAATAAATAAACAAGAAAAAAATATCGCCGATCTGTATGGCCAAGACCGTTAGAGCGTGTGCTGACTCAGCACCTCGGACTTAAGTGTCTCGGGTTTGAGTCTCGCCGTGGGCACAGATATTTGTCCCTAGCCTTCCATATTGGTGAGTTGTCGCGGAAGTCCTTGTGAGTCTACTGTCCCCAGACCGACGAGCGAGGAGTGTGTCTAGTTTAATATATATCCCCATGAGGAACACTGTGAGTACCCGGCGCGGTTAGTCGTAATCGACATCCCATAAAGCTGGAAAAAGCCCTAGGAAGAAAAATATCGATATAACACTCACATATAAGGCGTTTTTCAAAACTTTTCTTATCATTCGTAAATTGTAGGTTACCCTGTTCTTGCACTCAAACCCTCAATTTCAAAGAACTGTAAAGACCAGACTTTCAGAATTCTTACTCACAGACATTTTCATGATTAGTTGCAGAACTTTGTTGTTCTGCCTGAAATATTCCTGCTAGGATATGAGTAAGGTTATTATGTAGATCTCTTTGTGAGTGAGAAATGAAACGTGGTGAAATTACATGTAAAAATTCTTGTGGTATATAACGTGTCATCCGTTCAGGTCCCAAGCACGTTGCAACATTTTTCGATGCGTTGAAAATTGAGGAGGCAGAAATAAAGGAACAACCCGCTACAGCTGGTGGCGACACGGAAGTCATGTGTCACTCATGTTTATCTTGTGTCGCTAGCATTCACGTCTGCATTTGTCAAGCCCTTACAAACTTTGCCCTAGCAAACTGGAGGCAAAATCAAGTAAACGCGATAGCTTTAGGAGCACATAAACTATGTCAAAGTAACACATGCACTTTTCCTTTCAACACATATTTCTCAGACAATAATTTTATATAACCTATTGATTGAGGCATTACATGCCAAAAAGAGCATCTTCTATTCATTTAGATGGGCAAATGTTTCTAATGTCATTTTGCGGAGACTACACAGACATTAAGGTTGGATCGGTTTCTTTTCGATTTCTCTTCTACAATGTGCTTAAACTGAGTCAAATCTCAGAGGATATTTGAATGTATTGATAAAGAAAATACTAATGTTTCGTTTTGCGCGACTCTTTAATCGTCAGTCTCCAATACTCAAACTTACTTTTATAGATTTTCATGAATGATGGAAACGCACTACTATTACGCTGTATTTTTTTAAAATTTGGATATTTTAAATGCACTACCCCTTTTATTGTGACCGGAATCGGTTTTGAAAATGTATGATTTTACAGAAGGATATTTTTTCTCTGCCGTTACAACTCGCTACCATTGGGTCAGACTGACGGAACTACAATTTTTTAAATTTTTTATTTACCGCCTTGTAGCGGAATTAGAGCTCATTCCTGCGTCTTAGGAACAAAGTAATGTATCACGATGTTTGTTAATATGAAATTAGGACTTGTAGTGTCGACAAAATTATGTCCTTGATAGAGTCAAAGGGGCGGAAAAGGTGTCGTATTTGTCTTTCTTCAAATGTTTCGTGTGCGTAGTTACGTCAGTCAGACCCTAAGGAAGCAAACTGTCCCTGCGTTTTGCTGTCATTAATAGATCCCAGTACAGCGGAAATCTTTTCTAGATCATAGGTGATTATGAGGAGGGGATGGAGGATCTTGAAGCAAATAATAAAGGACGAATCGCGATAGGTTTACGATATATTGCTGTTTCAGACACTGTTCGTGAAACTGCATTGCATTGACCGAAGGAATTCTTTAAGGACTGGAAGAACGACCGACGAAACCTACCATTATTCTTCTGACCGTAACGTTATTCTTTCGAGCAATTTAGCTCGTCAAGAAAAATTCATCGAGATCTAAATCTAGAACCACCTTGATCATGTAATCTTGACGCAGTCCAGTCAGTAATTTTCTTTACACTGGCACGATTTTGCCGGTTATTAGTTTGTACGGTATTACATTATTTATTCTTTACAGATGAAATGAGGAATTTCCAATTACAAGACAGACGACTGATTATAATAAAACTTTCTAATCTATAACATTGACTTCGTCCGGGTGCCTTCCACTATAAGTTATTTGCCAGAAATACATTTCGGGAGGAACCAATAAGATGAAGTCACGCAAGTTGCAACTTATAAGGCGGAACATTACATAAATAAGCAAAACAGGCCTATCTCGCTTCAGATCATTTACCGCACATTGGAAATGAATAAAAGAGAATATAACTTACAGCGAATTTCCCTTAGACGCTCCACCTCCCAGTTCCTTGCGCAACCTACTTCCAGGTAGGGCACAAACACCATTAACTACGCATGATGATTTTGTTTCCTGAAACGAAGCGTTGTGAAAGTTGCATCGGTGAAGATAAATTCATCTTCATACAATGGATATAACCTCAAAACTGTAGGGATCACAATCCTTTGCTTGTTTTATATAAACTCTAGCGCTCTATTCTCCCAATTTTAGCAGAGGAAGATGGAAGTTCGTGACCTGATGTGGAGAATGTTGCGTGAGTTGGAAGATATTAAATTTAAATCAACTCGTTTCGCCCGATTTCCATTCCAAGTTTACTTTGGATTGCAATGTTCGGAGACGCGCTACGTCTTGGCAATTCGGAGTTATTAATATAACTCTGAGGTCACTAGCCCTTTACTCACTCGAAGTGTCATATTCATGCATTGTATATACGTTTTCGTAATATTGTAAGGTCATGTCGACAACCAGAGGAACGTAACCAGAGGAACCAGAGGAACGAAACACCACGCCACTTTTAACGGTCGGCGTCCGTTAAGGATTTTACAGTCTTCCATTAGGAACAATCGAAAGAAATGAAGTTTAGCTGAAGAAGGCGTACGAATACAATTCCAAAAGAAGATATTTTAAATTCAAATATCGTATAATTTAAAGTTCTAAAAATATAACGGCTTTTATGTCTCTTCTAATAGGCTCTCAGTGAGCAGTTTTAAACAAGTGAGGTGCCAAACAATATCAATACTAAGATCGGGAGCTTTAATACCAAAAAATTACGTCGTAACGAAGCTCGCGGTTGAATGCCAGTGTCCCCCTCTCCTGCCAGCTCCTGACCTTGAAGGGACACTGCTTCAGTCGTAGTATATTTACGGGATTTCCCCTATCTAGGTTTGTCTTCCCAGAGGGACACCATCCCAGCCGGGACTAACTCTAAGCTCCCAACCGGTCTACCGACATGTGGTTGTGTAGTGCAAATGAGTGGGAGTGCGTAAGAGAAGAAGATAGCACAAGAAAGAGGAAGGAAAAATTGCGCGCTGTCCATAACCCTTTTGTTAGGATACTGGCATTTACCTGGCACCGGGAGAGATGGTTCAGGGCATCAACTAATGTCACTGCAGTCCCTCTGACCGAAAGCGCCTAGGTTTGAGTCCGGCGGTGGCAGCATGTTTGACATGAACGAGTTAGCTAGGTCGAATTCTAGTCTCGCTGTCTGGAAGATAATCCTAGCGGCCGGCTGCACTTATCGGTAGTTTTCCGTGGTTTCTCCGATCAGCACCAGGTGAATGCCGGAGCAGTACCCAAACAAACGAGCTACGGACCCCGCACGATCTCACCTTTCTCTTCCTTGTCCTATCCTCACTGTTAGACACACACACATACACTAACACGCCCAACACTACCACACACGCCGGGTGATCCATCAGGAGCTAAGAGCTTGTCCCGGCTCTGGCGGTGCCCCGTTGGTGGGAGATACCTGGTTGGGGAAAATCCTAAACGACGGTAGGTCGGCGCCGAATCTTGCCATACAGCAGGGAAAAGATCACTGCCTCCTCACGAGCCAAAACATGCATAACACTTACGGGACTAATGACCCTGATAGTTCACGTGCCCGGAATCACTAATCAATCATTAATATGGAATTGAAGGAAGAAACCGCAGCAAACTACCGATCAGAGCAGCCGGTCGCTGGAATTCCCCTTGATACGGTGGTGTTGAAGGACTTCCAGACTCGAACCATAGAACCTACTGGTCAGTAACGATACAGAGGCAAAGCAATGTTGCCACTGAGCCAGTCGGTAGTTAGGAACGGAAAGATAAATTACTTTTTTCACTACAACGGGAAATGTCACTTCTAAAATTGTTTATTATAGATGAGTCATTTGAATTAGAATGTGGCCACTATTTGCTAGTGGTGTAAATACCTAGCTTTTAGAACGGATTGAAAAGAGTTGACGTTGACAAATGATCCCCGCGATTCTTTGCCAGTAAAGGAAGTCATATTCAGCTAAGATGTATTGATTCTTGTACTAACAACAACTGTCATTGGCCGTGACCCTCTTTGCTGTATTTCAAATAACTCTTTATAACTATTGTTAGTTAATGATGCATCCAACAACGTATAGCGCGCTAGGGAAATCTCTCCGCAGTTGCATCTCGCAGGTGAGTGCTAGAAACAGAAATTATGTGGTAGCACGAGCTGGAGCTTGTAACAAAAGAAAATGTAGATAGCGTACTCGAGTAGCTTCCTTAGCGGAGAGATACAACTAATCTATGGTAGCTTCATGTACCACAACCATAACAGTGTTGTCTTCTTCACTTGTTTCCCAGTGTCTGGATGCTATCAACTTTCATAATAGGAGGCTCTGACACGGCTCGGTGCGGAAATACGTTCCTGGCTACCTGTATTAAATTCATTTTTCATTTCTTCTGGAATTCTTTATAAAAATGTGAATTGGAGATGAACCATGGTGCATTCGTGATGGCGCGGAGGAAATGATTTTGGACTATTTGGTGTTTTTTGGTATTCGATTTGACTGCGTGATGAATAAAAATAACAGCAAAACTGAGTGATGAATTGTAAAAATAACTGCAGATATTTTTTGAATACGTTTTATGATGCATTTGTCGAACTAGTTACATTCTAACTTAATATACTCTTTTTGAATATTACTAAAAACAAACGGATTCTGTTTTTCATGCGCGTTGATCTCTTATTTCTGTCTCCTGCTCTCGGAAAGATAAGGATTTCCTTCGGCCACAAAATGGCATTCTGTAACTCTGGCGACAGACGCGGATCGCAGCAGTTGCGTTGTTTTTTGTTAGGAATGTTAAAAGATTTAACTACTTTCTGTCTTATTGACTTTGGTGTTCATCACAAAGACTTTTGAGATTTACTCTTCAAAGCGCGAGAATAAATTATCAATGAAAAGTTTAATTCCTTTGTCGTTTATGTTTTTAACTTTTTGGAGCCAGATAAAAGCACGCATACCTGTGCAGATTAATAGAAATAATTAGAAAATGAATCGTGAAGTTCATAAAGGGCCAAGAGATGAACATTCCATGGAGAACATTCAGTTTGCGGATGGACACCAGAAAAGGGAAAGTGAGGGAACTGAGTGATAAATTGAAAATTTAACAGATCATAGTTTTTTAATACATTTGCCGGATCATTAGATGCAATATTCTGACATAACAAGATCTTGCTGATTATTAACACAAAGAAATGGGTTCTGTTTCTCATGCGAGTTGATCTCCACTCTGAGGCCCAAGGATTTTCTATCAAGTCACAATACGGCATTCTCCAACTCTGGCGACAGACGTTGTTCGTTGCAATTTTTTTTGTTAAGAATTGTAATGAATCCTATGGAAGGAAGAACCCTAAATTACATCAGTAACATATGCAACATTTTGCGTTGTTCATCTGAAGTTGTTTTCAACAATTTTTGTACGTCATTTTTCTTGCTTTTAGTGAATTTGTGAAGTATTTTAAAAGGGCATTTTATTGATCATTTTGGCGATAGTTTAGGTCATTAAAATCTGCCCCTGAATTATCACTATGAAGTTTAATCCCTTGGATAGCAAAACCATTTTTGACTTTCTCGAGTCAGATTAACGCAAGTTCACAAATTTAGATTGATAGCAATAATTCAGAAATCAGTGGGCCAAGACACTAACAACTCATAATAAACAATCTTTTTGGGGACGGAAATCAGAACCATGGAAGGTGAGGAGAAACGAGAGAAGAATTGTAAAAATAACAACGCGTAGTTTTGTGAATGTTTTACGATTCGTTTGATGGGCTGGCAACATTCTGACATAATAATCTCTGCGATGGTAATAATGATGTGATGACGATAATGTGAATATTTGTACAAAAAAAATTGTTCTGTTTTCCACGCGCGCTGATTTCTGGATCCTGTGTCCTCCTCCCCAGAGTTTATCCGGGGGTCACAAAACGCCGTTCTCCAACTTCGGCGACACACGCGGATCGATGCTGTTGCGTTGTCCTTTGTTAAGAATCTTATTATAGGCGCAGCCCCCCTGGGTTCGTGGGTGATTGCCGACCCGGCGAATGAGGTCGGTCCGTGGTGGATTTATTGCATCCAGACGGCGTTCCGCTCTTAATATACCCAACCGACTTGAGCCCACGAAGAGAACAAACCTGTCTCCCAAGGAGCAATTAAGTTTTTTTTCGTTTATATAAATACATTCGCGTGGTATCGGTTGGGAAATGTATCAGCGGTAATGAATTTTTGTATTTCTGAACCGATCTGAGGGGTGTAATTTAGTTGCATTCGTAGCAAGTGCAGGTTGACGAATTTTCGTAGTTTATGCGCATTTTGTGAAAGATTGTATTCTGTAGATTACAACGTCGCATCAGATTAGAGCTGGATGATAAATGTTCGCTTTGTCAACTCGAAGATTCATTGAGTTCCGAGCTGGAAGTAGATGTGACTTTTCAAAGGTCAAATGTAAGCTTTCGATGAGTGCAATAGGGTTGGAGCGTCTCCTATCCTTTTTACCGTAAGTAATTTCAAGTGATGTGACTATCAGTCGCATGAGTCAGATTTATTAGATTAGGAAAGAACGAAGACGGGGCGATTAACTTTCACCAACGTGGTCTTATTTTGTGTTTGTTATTTTGATAAGGTTAGAACTGCCTTACTTTCACTCCATCCTTATGGAAAAAATATGATTGATACAATTTTTCAGAGAGAAAGAATGTGGTATAAAGATGGTTTGCTTTTTTATCACTAGTTTTTGAATTATTCACTTCGTGCAACTCTAATATTGACATGTTTTTGAGAAAATGATATTGAAATAAATATAAACACTTAGCATTCTGTAATTTCAAGTATGGATTTTTTCAGAACTATGAAGTTCAAGAGAACAAATTTTTATTGTTGTTGATAAAATGTCTCCCTTTTTTAGGAATTTATATTTTAGAAGAAGTCATAATTATTAACTTCAAGATATTGTGTAAGTTATTAGTACATTACTTCATATTTAAACAAGAATTTCTGAAAACAATTTTCATTAAAGTACGCTTTCTCAATAAATGGTAAGTAGTTTTCATGGCGTTTAATAACTTTGAGAATTCCATTCTTGCTATGTAAGCAAACTGTGCACCTCCGCAAAATCCCTTTCATACAAATATCTGAAGCTTGTTAATTGTTTTCATTTGATCTTTCGATTACAGTTAGCACCGATCGGGTTGAATGGAAAGCATTATTTAAATTTCCTTTAAAATTGTATGAAAGTTCAGTACTTCAAAGAGAAATGAGAGGAAGGCTTTTATTGTAATCGGCTGTCCAAGGGTTTTACCGATGTTCCCATTAATCATCAATAGAATTCGTTCTTGTCTACTTAAAATGAACACGATACAAGGAACTAGGTCAGAAAGTATCATCAAAGAAATGAAATATCGATTAACAGACCTCGAAATTGATTAAAAGAGAGATGTATAACAATACCGACACATAAGTTTAACTCTATTTTGGTATCGTTGTTTATCTAATAGATGTGGCACTGCAATTCAAACATTAACTATCATCAGGTGCGTATTACTTCAAGCGGAATAAATATGTTTTTCAAACGTAACAAACGGAGACTAAATAAATACGAAACAAAATATCTCATTGCAAAATATGAGCAGTTGTTTTTAATAGACAAGTATTTTGTAAATGCAATTACTTTTTAAGAAGATGCGTGTGTTTTATGCGTAAACAACTATGCTATAAATTTAGATTTTTTAAATTATAAAATTATGAACTATAAATTTAGATTTTTTAAATTATAAAATTATGAACTCGTCTTCTTGAATTCGCATGGTAGGCAAAAACCTACTTCTGACCCAGAAGTCTTTGGAATGGATTTTCGTCACTAAATGCAATACTCCGTTGAATGCTGGCGCTATCTGGAGAATTCTAGCGTTGAGCACCATTGATCGGTAGCTTTCCGTGGTTTCTTCGATCAATACCAAATGAGTGATGAAGTAGTACCTTAATAAACGGGCCACGGACCGCACGTGCTATTTTCTTCCTTAACCCTGTCCTCTCCTCTTCCCTTACATACATTCACTAACACTTAGTACATGTACTATACTGCCACACCCCCGGGAGCTGAGAGCTTGTTCCGGCTGGGGTAGTGCCTCGCTGGTGAGATAATGGGTAGTCAATCAATGAATCAATCAATAATCGATTGATTCATTGAGGCTGCCGGGCGTTAACGGATAAGTTTGTAACCCCCGTAAGTGTAGTTTGTGTTTTTATGGCCAGTGATCTTTGCCCTCTGGATGGCGAAATCCGGCGCCGATCTACAATTTGGCTAGCAGGCATCTCCACCAGGTATCTTCCTTCAGCCGGACCCCGCTTCACCCGGGTCACGCTGTAAGTTCTCAACTGATCTCCCGAAATGTGCAATAAATCTGTAAATGTGTGTGTAAGTAAGAGGTGAAGATAGAACAAGAAAGAGCAAGAAAAGATGGCCAATTTGCTAGGGTACAGCTCTGCCATTCGCCTGGTGTTAATCCGAGAAATACGGAAAACCACCAATAAGATCATCTTATCGCTAGAATCCTCCTCCAAACAGCAGCTGAATTAGACCTAGCTATGTAGCTAGTGTCGAAAATTCTCCCACTGTCGGGACTCGAAATCCAGGATCTCCACTCAGAGGATCTGCAGTGACATCAATTGATGCTCTGAGTCACCTATGACGGCACTAGGCGAATGCCGGTGCAGTGCCATAACAAACGGGCCACGGACCGCGCCCGAACTGTCGTTCCTCTTCCTTGTCATATCCTCTTCCCTAACACCGTTACACTTGTATATGCTTTAAATCCCAAGATATGTGGGGGGTCTATAGCTTGTCAGATCTGGGGAAGTACCCCGCTGGTGGGAGATATATGGTTGGGGAAACCCCACTAGCTGACATATAGGTCGGTTCTGGATCTTGCCATCCTGCTGGGGAAGATCTCCGCTACCTCTCTCTATACAAACATGTACTACACTTATGGAACTGATGACGTTGGAAGATAGCACACCCGAAAACACTAGTCAATAAATCGTTCAATCAATCAATCAATCAAACTGCCGTCCCATGTGCCCTCTTCATCACGTGATCGCCATGGCATATAAAAGACTTGGGCATGGCTGCTTCGAACGATTTGAAGCCAAAGCCTTAAACGGGACGCGACGTCACAGGAAGAAAAAAGACGAGCGCCTGCTATCACGAGTTTGCTTTTTCTTGCCCCTACAAAATCGCTTCGATTACAGCAAACTTTCTTTTGTGCGCGCTGCAAATGCATTTCCGGGAACTAAAGAGACGGCGCCGCCCGCTTTGCCGGCAGGGGGCGTAGTTTGTGCCCTGATACGTTCGCGTGATCAGCTCCAACAACTCCGATAAAATTTCTCGGAGCGATGGATGAAGCCTATTCTTTGCTCGGTGGACGAATGTTTCGTCACGAGATGCAATGTATTCATGATTACGTAATTCTTAAATGAGATAATGTCGCCAAAGGAACTACCTTGGATAAATCAGGTCTCTCGAAATGTTTACCTGGGTTAAAGGGTTTTAATTCTTTTAGCTCTCTTTAAAGTTTCGGTCATAAATTAGATGTTTCCTATTACTACGAGGAAAGTTTGCGCAATTCATTTTGGTTCGTAAACTAGGTTATTTAAGAATATTGTGCACGTAGAAGGTAAGGAAACATTATCTGTATTATATTCAATCCTAATATTTAACCCACAAATGCATTGTCGAGATGTCAGTACCAAATATACAATTTTATTATGAACTAATAATTGTTCATAAATTTCACTCACCACATTTTTCGTTTTATGGAATTGCATAAGTTTGGCGTTTCAATGGCGTTTTTGCATTAACATTTCAACAATAATTAATGTATCGAAACATTAATAACCATACGAATACGGGAATATTAGGGAATTAAAATTAACTCACGTCTGTTCGACTCACTTCGATTATTCTCAGAAATAAGATGTATAATAATTTCTTTAGATTAGATGCTTCGTATTACTACGAGAAAGTAGGTCAATTCTGAAGAACAAAAAAAAGATACTCAAATAGGGCACAATAAATCGCGTTTTTTACACTCAAGAGTAAATCGAATCTTTATATTTTATACACTTTCAATTCACCGTAATATATTTTAATACAATTTTTAGATAAAACAGTATAATGAATATAAACCAAAATAATTATTTTAGCTTTCTCTTTCGTGATTCTCTTCTCGTGATAAGCTAGAAAGACAATGGTATTTGTCCTCTTTTTTCCTGGTCAGATGAGAGCAGTGATGGTTTGCCTTGGCTATTCAGTGGATGGTGGATGGCAGGGGTGATCATTGGGAACTGATGATGACGAGATATCATCGATTTTGAGAGATAAGATATTTAGATGGCATACGTGATGGTATGGTAAACAAACCACGCTACTACAAATTTTCCTCCAGTTTCCTTGATTCGCTGAGATGGACCCTGAGTTTCACTTCTGGACATCAATGTAGTTTGACTATGCGCACGTTTTATTGAGCTCTTTTGCTACTTTTGGAATGAGTGGAGCCAGGGGTTTCTATTTTGTTAGCAGAGATAAAACATTAAATCTGTTTTTTGTCTAGTTTTCAACCTAGTCGCTAACCTCTCTTTATTCATCATGAAACTATTTTTGGTTAAATGGTAGAGGCGAGATTCTGAAGCTCAAGAAAACGTGCACAAATTGTTCTTCTCCCGTTTACGTCACATACATTTTAACTGTTCTATGACGAAATATAGCATGTATCAAATCAAAACCACTTGTTAAAACACACATGCTCTACACAAGAATCGTCCACGCACTCGGCCATGGCCTCCGCGCACTATGACACATTTTAAAGCCCTTGTGACATCAAGGATAATGTACAAACATATCTTTTGGAATGTGCATTGCGGTATTTCTCTAACTTTGATCCGGACTTGATATTATTTTATTAAACTAGTGACACCATCTAACCATTGATAAAATATAGACAGTGAAGACAAATGGAGAACAGTTTTTGAATAATTTGCAGCTTTCGTATGTAACTTTTGATTTCAAATAAGTTTAGTATGTGCTGAAGTATAAGAGTCGATGAAACAATTTCGCCGAAGGAATTTCACATATATTACAACAGAGAAATATTCTATTTTTAATGTTTAAAACGTTACGATCTCATCAATACTCTGATTGACACAGTCATGTATATTATAGAGAAACGTTAGAAACAGGGTTGTAACTTATTTATTTTCCATTGCAGCAATAATATTACATTTATTATATATTATAATATATAAATATGTAAAACATATATTTCATGGCATAATAATATACAATAAAATTGAATTGAATAATTAATGTTTTGGAAATGTATGGTTTCTTAGAATCAATAATTAAAAGCAATAACAATATTACTAAAATATTAAAAATAATACTACTGTTTCATTACACAGTCATTAAAAAACCTTATTTTATTAATCTTCGTATTAATTATTCTGCATAGTATAATTTATGAACCTTCCACAAAGGTTGTGTAGAAAGCTGTAATTAATGTGGTATTCGTGATTCAGTGTAGTAAAAAGTCAATTTTAGCGTGCGTGCATTCATTAAGGGAAAACGAGCAAAAGTTCTCTCTTCTTAATTTTTGCAGTTTTGCATTTCTAGCACGCAATTACGACCTTTCTTCTTCTTCAGAGTTGCAGATTACTACGCAAACAAAACAGGAAATGAAGAGATGAACTTGAACTTGGTTTGTATGACAGGTTAGCTAAAGTATGAAGTGAGGAAGATTTTGAAATAAGGCGAAGAAAGTACAATTGTACACCAGCTTCCAGACACAATCAAATATCGTACGTGTTGCTTGAGGCCATGGTACGATCAATACATTATAAGTTTGAAAAAAGTGATAATAAAACGATTCGTTAAAAATCATTATTAAGAGCGTTGTGGAAATAGTATGATAATTTTCTAATCATTTCTTAGTACCCAAAATCTCTTATGAGTTTTAATGTGCTGGAATAAAAACACTGGTAGTGGCCTCGATTAAGAATATTCTTAAAATATTGTGCTACAGCAATAAGTTTGTTTTGTGAGATTCAATAGATGTTTAGTATGAAGAGAATATTATGCACTAAAAATCTTAAAATATGCTTTCACGAATATAAATTTATGACCTAAAAGTTTTCAAAAATGCACTTTAATATCCAAATAAAATTAATAATATTTCATTATCCGTGCCTCCCTTCTTGATAATATTTCAGAAGATGAAATGAAATTTCAGAAGTGGAATGAAAAGATATATTTTTGTGCAAACACGACATAATATACGTTAGTTTTTTGGAGAAATAACTGTAGTAATTATTGACTGCAATGAAGTACAAGTCATTACTTGTTGCATTTCTTCTCCCTGGTTTAAAGAATGGTATCAAGAAATATCCTACATTCGGACTATTTGGAATATTTTATCGTCTGTGGAAAGGAAAAAAACGCGATAGCATAACGTCAATGTATTTTCATCTTTACAGCTTTACTTTATTTTTACAATTTCAATGCTGTATTACAGTATGTTACTATACGCGGATTGTCAACCTAAAAGCCTGACGGTTTTCTGCTAACATGGTCTTAAACATCGAAAAGTTCGTTTTCTTTGCTCTCTTTGAATTATTTCTTTGTTGTAACAAACTATTTCTAATCAACAAACGCTCATAAATAAATAGATTCGATGAAAAGATATAACATTTTAGAGATAAGATTATTTTAACGAAATATGCTAAATATGTGCTTAGAATTAAGTGAATATGTACCAATAGAAAGCATTCGGCCAAATAGGCATAAATGTGCACTAACATACGTTGGATGAAATGTAGATTGATGTTATTGATCCACATAGCATCCAATTCTAAGCAAAGGCCAAGAAAGTTCACTTAGCATCCCTGGAGCGAGAAATATTAGCAAAATCATAGAAATCCGCTCCATAATTAGTAGCATACTTCTTTAGTATTGATCCCTAGTAAAAAATGGTCAAGTTTCAGTTTGCTCTATTTTTTCAATAATTTATTTCAAAACCTCGATTTTGATCCAGTTGTGGTTACTTGAAAATTGCGAAATTCGGTTAACGGTCTGATACGGTCATTCAGTAAGGGCAAATCGATATTTTACCTTCTGAACATGTTAAAGTCTCTTCGAACTCCAAAAAATACCAATTTGTTTTACATGATTGCAATGCCATTATTAGTAAGATGTTTTCTCCTTGTTCTTTACGTTTAAAAGAAGAAAAAATTAAAAATGTCACTGTACATCTCACCTCTAGGATGCCCAAGCTCCACGTTCTGCAAATTTAAAGCAAGTGGGGAAACCTCTAATTCTTATTTTTCAAATTTTCTGCTTGAAACGGCCACTTTATCACAACGTTGCGCCGTTATGGCTTTAGGTCCTTTTCTTCCGTGTTCCGCACTCAACTCCAGGCGAATGCCGGAGCAGTACCTTGAACGAGTCACAGACCGTGCTGGATTCCTTATCGTCCTTAAGTCAGATTTCAGAGGGACTGCCTCAAGGGTCCCCCATTATCACCAGTATTATTCAATTTATATACAGCTGATTATCCACACCTCATAGATTCGCAAGTAGCGCTTTTCGCTGACGACGCTGCACTTTTTTCAAAACATGGGGAGATTATGACAGCTAGGAATAACTTAAAAGACGACCTCGACGAAAAATTCAATGAATGGGCAAAAAATTGGAAATACAAAAAACCCAGATAAAACCCAGGCAAAAAAATTGTCACCCTAAGACATCCCAGTTAATTATGCACGAAAATATTTCTTGGGTACCTAATAATATAGCAGCCAACACAACACAACACATCCACTCAAGACGAACCAAAACACAAGAAAAAATATCCCAACTTTACGCACTAATTAAGAAAAAATCCTCCCTTAAAATAGAGACCGGAATGTTAATTTACAAACTTTTAATTCGAGCAACTATGACTTACGTATACTAAAAATGGGGAAATGCAGCCAAAGCTAATGTAAACATTTTACAAACTATACAAAATAAAGCTCTAAGAATTATATTTAAAGCAATATGATTCATGTACACGTAGGCTTCCGCGGCTCGAGTCCATTACTTCTAGGCTGTCCGGGTGACGCCGCGTCGTTGGCAGATAGACCGACGTTTCGCCTGTCATGTCGCAGGCTTCTTCAGGGTACTGACAAGTAAAGCTCCGCCTCCGGTGTTATATCTTATTCAGCTAGTGGTCGGGCACTAGCTGAATAAGATATAACACCGGAGGCGGAGCTTTACTTGTCAGTACCCTGAAGAAGCCTGCGACATGACAGGCGAAACGTCGGTCTATCTGCCAACGACGCGGCGTCACCCGGACAGCCTAGAAGCAATATGATTCATTTCGAACAATCAAATCCACCACGAACTACTAATTTCGACAATAAAAGAACACATCACTAAACTGTCCTAAGACGTCTTTAAATCACTTTCCACATCTCCCAGAAACACTATATTCAACTTTGGACGCACAGCAGAACCGAAGCTACGCATAACCTCTCGCTTCCCAAAAAACAGATTCAGACCATCAAATTTCAGAAAATTGACTTCAAATGATATGATATTCATCAATTAACCATATAAACGATCATTCTTTTTAGCTTCAATTTACTTCCAAAGTAATTTAAATTACTAAAATAAACAAAAAACATTTATCGCCTCCATCCAGTTCACCCTCAGTTCGGAAATAAACAAAATATTGGTGGCACTTACCCTAAATTTAAAGAAGTAATTTACATTTGAGATTTCCTTCCCTTTCGATCATTTTTTAAAACCATTGTAGGGGACGTTAGTGTTAAGCGATTGGCAACACTGGCTCGGAGGCAGGTGCGTGTTGCGGGAATTGCGACCACGCGAAAGCATTTCGTGCGGCACCGTGCGTCACGAACACGGCGGTAAAAGGAAGGAACTTCCTTGCTTTGCCCTCCCCCACCCCTTCTCTTACTCGATCTGAGTCGTCTTCCTGTTGTTAATTCTCCTAATTGAGAAGCTCGCTCCAAGTTACTTTCACCATTTCCTTTCTCGCTGCTCTATTCGGATACCCGAACACCAATGGCCGTTGTAATGGCCTGCATTTCTTGAAATGAATGCAGAGAACTTCCTTTAATGCGAATCGGTTGGAGAATACGAAACAATTCAAATCCAGACAGACAGAATGATTGTTATTGATTCTGGACGTATCAACTGCGAAAATCATTAGTTACGTAAGTGTAGCACACCTTTTTTCCTCGGGATGTGGTGGTGGGTCTTCCCGTGCTGTACGGAGAGCTCCGGGGCCGACCTATCGTCGCCTAGCGGGGCTTTCCCCAACCTGTTATCGCCCACCAGCGAGCCACCGACCCAGCCGGGACAAGCTCTAGTTCCCGACCGGTCTTCTGGCATTCTAGTAATGTTGTGTATGTAAGAGTGAGTGTAAGTAAGGGGCGAGGATAGGACAAGGAAGAGGAAATAAAGGTCGCGTGCGGTCCGTGGCCCGTTCGTAAGGTACTGCTCCGGCATTCGCCTGGTGTTGATCGGAGAAACCACGGAAACCTACCGATCAGAGCTGCCTGTTGATAGAATTTTCTTCCAGACAGCGAATGAGTACGACCCATCTGACAAGTTGTGTTGCAAATTCTGCCATCGTCGGGACTCAAACCTAAGACATTGCGGCCAGAGGCACTGCGGTGGCACCAGTTCATGCCCTGATCCACCTCTTCTGGTACAGATAGGCAGGCAGACAGGCAGACTGACCGATGGAAGATCAGGCGGACAGACAGACGGACAGAGAGATGGACGTTTTGAAAAAATCAGGAAACCCTAAATCATTTGATTTAGTCAAAGTCTCGAAATTCTCATGGGAAGCGTACTAGCTTCCAATGGTGTGGTCACAAGTTCGATTCCCGATCAGGGCAAAAATAGTTGTATCTTTCCTTTAAAACCGTTTCAGTTTCTGTAGCTGTGTGACGAAGAAAAACTCAGACAAGCTGAGTTTGCTAGTTAGAGTGAAAAGAATAAATAATGTTCACCATATGATTCTCTTAACAAGATAATTGACTGAGCCCAGGTATGGGAGACGGAGATACCTATCCGGCTAATTCCAACAATCAACTCAAAAGGCCAAACACATACACCGCGAAATCGGTTTTCTCCAGCATCACGAGAAAATCTCTTTCAGTATGTGTTCGAGATAGAAAAACCGTAAAATTTTCTAGTAAACAAGCATTTCTTTCGTAAATTTTGGATTTCAATTCGTACAATACACCGGTATAAATATTATGTAGTTGGGATGAAATGTCCGGCACAATTACGCTACGAGTATTAAATTTGTAACATTTTCTGAGTCATTGTCTTCCGAACCCAACTTTCACAAGAGTCGACGTGCTATTGAAAGTATGGTTTTGTTTCTCTCGGCACTTATGCTCCCAGCACAAACGAGATCACATTTCAAGTTCCTATAATACCACCACATGAATACAAGGCAACTCAATGAATACTGATGCTCCTCCAAGACAGTCTTATCGTGTTATGAGTTCCTTTACTTCCCGAGTGCTATGACGTAAGCCCTCAACAGATTTACTGCGCAGAAAAATGGTTTATGGTCTCTCTTCTTTTTCGCAAAGGCCAGACGCTTTCTCTATGGACACGTTAAGTTATAGTTCGGGAGCGTGTAACATTTCCAATAACGGTACAGGGAGCAAAGTGTTTTTCCGTGCCATAAATCTCCGGAGACTGTACCACGATTTGAAATTATCGATTGTGTAGGTATCGACGGCGACGTCCTTTTTGTGTCTAGCTCGCATGCATGATGCAAAGGCCGAGAGTATTCACATACTTTCGTGGAATTTTAGGCTCCTTTACACAGATTCAGTCACGAGTCTAAAACGACGGTCTTCTTGATTTAGCCGTGGAATATCTTGTAATAATCTACACGGCTTACATCAATAAATAGGACGTTTCTTTAGATTTGGAATTTATGAACAATAGGGTGAAGACACCTATAGTGTTCGCTGTTTTCATGTTCTTAGTTTTCTCAAAATTGTCATGCAACAGTATTCTATTCGTTACGTTAATCTAAATGGACAATTAGCGTTTTACCCTCTGAATAGATCCATTGCCTAAACATTGAATTAAAAAAATCTTCCATTTTTTAAAATTAATTTATTTCTAAACCCTCAACGTTGTACCAGTCGTGGCCTCTTGAAAATTGCAAAACTTTGATAATGGTCAAATACTCAACCAAACAGTAGCCAATCTATATTCTTCTCTCTGAACCAAAAACGTTCAAAAAATACTGGTTATTGAATGTTGAATGATTGCAATACCAATATAAATGTTTTCAGCTTATTCTATATATGTAAAAGGTCTAAGAATGCATTATCTTAGTTCTACACATAAATAATTTGAATTGTTTTAGAATGAAATATTAATTGCGTTTTATTAAAATATTTTATTACAAAAGAATTTGTAAATTACGCCTACAATTACGTATCAACCTTAGTTAACCTTTCGATAGACATTCAGAATATTTTAAAAACAGCACCGAAACAGTAAAATTGCTTTTGTGGGGTCTGATAAAATTCCATCTTCAACAAGAACCATTTTATGATGTGAATTAAGAAATAATCAAACCACAGTAACTCAAAGTTTTAATATTTATTGAAACATTAGAACCCTAAGTCAACTTTTGAAAACACTTCTCCTCTGCAGTGGGTCTATAAAAATGCAAAGGGAAATATGTAAACACATTAAAGCACGAAAGGACAAAAAGAAATATAAAACATATACTTGTATGGAAATTAAAGATAAAAAATTACTTAAGAAAATTACTATTAACCATGCATCGTAGCTCTGAGTTAAAAACATCAGTTAGACAATGCGCTGGAAACAGCTAGAAGGCTGCGATCTTATGCAGAGAAATGAATGCCCAAAAGAGTTGGGGGAGATGGAAGTGTAGAAGGAGTTAGTCAATAAAAGTCAATCATATGTGACTACTTTTAGTTAGAGAATGTTCAATAAGGATAGAAAAAACAGGATTTTTGAATAGTTTTAAAATTTATGGATTCCCCAAAACGTTTATTTTTTCCTATGTTTCTAAGTGGAGAGTTTTGAAGTTTTCTTTGAGGTCAAAAGAAATTGCATTTTTTCGTTCGGTTTTTACCCCTCTTCTTCTCGTAGTATGTACGCTCTCTTTCTTGCAACTGACATGTTAGCTTCCCCTTGTTTTTAATTTTTTTTAAATTTAGGATTAAGTTACAAAGTTTAGGCTCATGAAACCATTCACGTGTATTGTTGGGATTAAAACTAACGTATTATAAACAAAATATTATCTAAGCTTACGATTGACAGTAGGACTCATCTCTAAAAGTCATTAAGATTGGAAAATATGTGCAGAAAAGAATGAATGGGATTTCTGTTTTTATTCTAGTTGGGTATATCATTCTTCATTAGTTTCATTGTATATTATTGTGTTAGTGTGTTAGTGTGTCTATCTTGATTAATGAGGTGTAGGTTTGTATAGAAATTATTGGCAAGAGAGGCTATGTAGTATGCGATGGGTTTCAGGTTTAGTTTGTGGTGTAATTATTTATTGGAAATGAACCCAGGGGCTTGGGTGATAGCTCTTAGGTATTTGATGCGGATTATTTGTGGTTTGTTGATATTGTATTTTGTGGCATTTGCCCAAATTGGACAAGAATAGAGGATAAGAGGTCTAATAATTGGTTTATACGAGTATAATGATGCCACTGTTGTATTTTGTCAACTGTAATATTTTGATTTTGGCTTGTTGAACTTCGATATCTATGTGCATTTTCCATATAAGTAGTGCTCAAAAAACTGCATCACTGTTGTCTCAGTTGTAATCTGCAATAAAATCCTGACAATACACCAAGTGATTTGCACAAATCGAGCGAGTTATGAAGGTAATGAAACCAGAAACATCATATAATCTGTATAAAATATATGATTTCCAATTTCTAGTAATATTGATTTATAACTCTTGAGAGCAAATTGGATTAGAAAAAAAAAGAATGCCCATTTTCTTTACGTGATGCTGTTTTTAGCAATACTGTATACTATGTAGTATCCATGTGAAGGCCAACGTTATTATTTAACGTTATTTTTTAACGTAATTAGAGTTATTATGAGGAGTCTAAGGGATTATGTGGTTCATTTTAAAAGTAGTGGGGAAGGAATTTGGTCTGAAAGTAAAGATTTTAGCTGTAGATTTCGATGGGTGTCCCTTCCCCTCGCTACAAAATGTTTTCCGAACTTGTGTATCTTTAATCTTGAGTTATTCGGGAGTCGTTTGCCTCTTGCGTGAAACAAAAGGCGTATCCTGTCGGTTGATATGTGCGTGCCTGCGTAAACTCCGAAGTTTAACTTTGTAAAGAAAAGTAAACCGCAGTCTCGAATTAATACGAAGTCGGCTAACATTCTACATTCAAACAGTCACTTCGTGACTGAGAGTATTAACACACGTGGTTAGTTTGTTCAGTCACGTATTTACATAAGCATGACCATATCATGGCGTCTAAAGGTTACGAAATTGAAGAAGATACTTAAATCCTACAGTAAAGACGAGAAGAACTGGACCGTAAAATGACAAAATCATTTCAAATTCAACGAAATTTAGTGCAAAACATAAGTTAAATTTAGGAGTCCATGAAAGGAAAAGATTGGGAACCCCTAATGTAGAGCGAACAAAAATGTGTACTTTCTTAAATTATGTTGATCCAGAATTGTTCCGAGTTGTACAACGTAATATTCTGTTTTATATAATGTATTACCAACCACTCGGAAGTTAAATTTACTTAGCTTATCTATGTGTATCAAGAGACAGCATTTGCCAAATTCAAAATATTATATATTTATAGGAAATTGTGCAATGTTAGTGAATTGCGTACGGTAAATAAATCCTACCTTTTTTGGAATGACACTTAATAATCAATGTACTACATTATTTTTATTTCTTACTATTTCTTATGGAACCCGGCTGACATCATCTCCCTCTGTCTCCTTCCCTCCCCGTTTCTCTCTTCGTCTCTCTCCGTCCCACGCTCTATTCGTCTCTCTCAGTCCGTCTCAGCTTGTCTGACTGTTTCTGCCTCTCTCTGTCCCTCTCCCTCCCTTTCTCTGTCTCTCCGTCTCTATCTTTCTCTGCGTTTCTCTGTCTCTATGTATTTATCTGTCTCTCTCCATGTCTCTGTCAGTCTCTCTGCCTCTCTCTGTCTCTGTATGTCCCTGTCTTTCTCTGTCACTCTCTCTTTCTGTCTCTTTCTTTTTGTATCTGTTTCTGCGTTTCAGTTTGTCTCTGTCTGTCTCTGTCTCTCTCTGTCTGTCTGTCTCTCTCTCCTCTCTCTCTCTCTGCGTCTCTGTCTCTGCCTCTTTCTCTGTCTGTCTTTGTCTTCTTCTCTGTCTGTCTCTGTGTTTGTCTCTCTGTCTGTCCACCCCGTTTCGTCCTGTTCCGTCCAGTTTCTTCCCGTTTTCTCCCGATTCATCTCGATTCGTCCTGTTTAGTCCCTTTTCGTCCCGCGCTTGGCTTTAAGGTGCACACCAAATTGGAATTAAAGATCCGTTAACA
Organism: Gryllus bimaculatus; assembly: GCA_017312745.1. NCBI lineage: Eukaryota > Metazoa > Arthropoda > Insecta > Orthoptera > Gryllidae > Gryllus > Gryllus bimaculatus. Next base: position 4,061,136 of record BOPP01000114.1, read on the forward strand.
TTGAAACCTAAACGTAAACATAACGTACACGCAAAAGCTTTGTGGCGAAATGGTGCTTTGGCGAAAATGGTGAATGTCAAACTTAAACATGACATAAGCATAAAACGTTGAAGTGAAAGTTCTCAAACTCCTAGCTTGCACGTTAATGTGAACGCGACTCAACAGCAACACACGACTTTTGGATGCACGAACGTGCAATAAAAGTATTTTATTTTTTTCGTTGTGACGAAGCTAGTGCTGTTTGAAGGAAAATATTGTTATCTTTTTTCATCATAGCTGATGCAAAGCTGCATAGAATCATTCATCTCGTCCATGATGTTGGCAATAATAGAAATTCTACCGTAAAAGCGTTCCCTTTACTTAGTATAGTTCCATTTATTTCAAATTTCTATACCAAGTATTTATTGCATCAGTAAGGAATTTTCTTCACATTTACGCTTATTTGCGATCACTTTGTCATATTCGTCAACAGTCATTGCACTTCAATGATACGTCCATGTTTATGTTAAAAACACATGTGAATATCCTAACGTCGGCGTTAACATATTCATTGTGAATGAGCGTTACGTTTCGATTACACTTAAACTTTAACGTCTATTTATGAGCCCTGCCAATCCTCCTCTTTTCCTCATATCTTTTTCTAGTAAACATATGACATTTTTGTAGACATATGACATATTTTTCTAGTAAAGAAATAAAAAATACTACAAGAGGAATTATATTATAAAATTAATGATACAATAAAAAAATAAAATTGATTTTACGTTGAACCATTTACAGCGGTGCCAGATGGTATGGAGAGCATCTTTCTTAAATATTATGTACCAGATATCAAAACACAATTAAATTTTAATGGCCTGCTTAAAAAGGGGGAAATCAGGAATTTATCATATTTACGGAAATAAAATGACTTATTACGTAGGACAACGCGACCAAATTCCAGGGGAACACGCTTCCTTCCTCGGTCTTACAGTGCACGCATGCCTATACACGCAAACCTTTCCCTGCTTCTGTCAGCTGCAACCTACTTGCAGTAGCAATCTAAGGCTACTCACGGGGCTCTTTTCGTTCAATTTTTCCTTCAATTGTTTTCGTTCAACTTCATGCATGCGTGAAACACATTCAATAGCAAACGTAGTGTATCCATTACGGTCACGCGTGTTTACACGGGAAAATTGAACACGTGCAGTAGCAGAGGGCTTGGCACGGAGACGGCAAATTCATGCCTCTCTTGGCCGTGCATATTCTCCACAGAGAAAGTAATGTGCACCCTTCAAAGTTAAGAAGGTGCATTTCTACCGCTATATAAAGCATATTTAATTTTATTGTGGTAGCGGATATATGACGTAGTATTTGTTGAAGTCTTGTAAAAGTTGATGATACACGGCCCTTACTATCCCCATTTCCAGAAATTTCGCATTTTAGAGATGACATGAAAGAACAAGGTTGTATATTTTGAGTATGATAACATAAATAACGTTGTTATATTAGTGCAAATTACACAAGATCTAAGATTATGATTTACTAGAGTAAACATTCCCGGACAGAGAGACATTGTAATGTTGCTTCACGCAAAATATTTGATATTCTTGTTCTTTTGCCTGATTACAAGTGTAAGCAGCTTACCTGCCATCCATGCCATTATATTGAGTCAACGGTAAGTAGACGCACTGAGGACAACGTGAAGTGAGAGACACACGTGCCAAATTGAATGCACGTCTTTAAACTGCAATTTCACTCCCGTTTCGCACATGTAAGTTTACTCTCATACGTTTACTCTTTAAAAGATACATTGTGTTGACACAACCTTATAAACTGAGACATAGGGATCCATAGGGGTCCACGGAAGCAGCATAGATGGCGCACACCGGCAGAGACAGCTGAGTGACAACACACGTTCCTCCTGCAGCGTCTCTGACCAGGTGTCGCAGGTTTCGAGTCCAGACGGTTACGGATTTTCGACGCTAGCAAGATATCTGGGTGGAATTCAGCCGTTGTATGAAGGATTATCTAACGGGCGGCTGCTCTCTTCCGTGTTTGTTTTTTCGATCAATATCATACGAATGCTTGGAGCTGAACCGTAACAAACAAGGCACCAGGAGAGGTGGTTCAGGGCATCAACTGATATCACTGCAGGACCTCTGATCGGGAGCCGTCTGACCGGAGATCCTACTGCTCCACTCCAGACGGTAGCAGAATACTTGACACTAGTTAGTCAGCAACGTCGAATTCAGCTGCTGCCTGGAGAAGAATTCTAGCGGTCTAAATGCTCTGATCGGTAGTTTTCCTTAGTTTCTCGGATCAATTTCAGGCGAACCCCGAAGCAGTACCGTAACAAACGGGCAACGAACCGCGCGCGATCTCACCTTCCTCTTCCTTGTCCCATTCTCACCCCTTACACACACACACACTTACTCTTATATGCCCTACTCTACCACACGTGCCAGGAGACCGGTCGGGAGCTTAGAGCTTGTCCCGGCTGGGGCGGTGCCCAGCTGGTGGGAGATACCTGGTTGGGGAAAATCCTGCTAATCGACGGGCATGTCGGCGTTGGATCTCACCGTGCAGCCGAGAAAAAACCTGCACTCCACTAACGGATCTAATGATCTTAGCAGTTGGGCACCCGGAATCACAAATCAATGAAAACGACACACGTGGGACACACGTCAGCAGTTGATGCACCGGCAAACCCGAAATCGGTTCTTCCTCCCTGTTCGCAAAACGTGAAGCACGTTGCCTGCGTGAAGCGAACTCACCTGGTTGGCGCTGTAGTTGACGGCCATGGTCAGTGCCCGGGTGTGCCCACACCTATGGCTGTGCGCCGGCGTGCTAGAAGATTGGAGCATTTCCCCGCTGAGGGACATACCTGGCTAGGTAAAACCCCGCAAGACGACATCGGATATCACGATCTGGCACGGTAACACACTACACCACCTCTGGACTATAAAATGCACTACACACGTGGGGCACACGTCAGAAGTTGACGCACCGGTAAACCCGAAATCAGCTCTTCTTCCCTTTTCGCAAAACGTGAAGCACGTTGCCTGCGTGAAGCGAACTCACCTGGTTGGCGCTGTAGTTGACAGCCATGGTCAGTCCCTGAGTGTGCCCTCATCGTATGGTGTGCTGGAAGATTAGAGCGTTTCCCCGCTGAGGGACTTATCTGACTAAGTAAAACCCCGCAAGACGACATCGGATACCCCGATCTAGTATGGGAACACACACCACCACCTCTTGACTATAATATGCACTAGACATGTGGAACACATGTCAGAAGTTGACGCACCGGGAAACCCGAAATCAGCTCTTCTTCCCTTTTCGCAAAACGTGAAGCACGTTGCCTGCGTGAAGCGAACTCACCTGGTTGGCGCTGTAGTTGACGGCCATGGTCAGTGCGCGGGTGTGCCCACGCCGTGCGGCGGTACGCCGGTGCGGCCGGTGCGCCGGTGCGCGTCGTGTCCCCGCCGGCGCCGCCCCGCCCACCGCCCGCGTACACAGCGCCGTGGTCGCCCGGGCGACGTGCTGCCGTTGCCCGGCGTCGCCGCCGTCGGTCGATGGTTGCGGAGGAGCGGGGCGTGGGAGAGGCGGGGGTGGGGGCGGCGGCAGGAGACGCTATTGTTGCCGCCCCCTCGCAGCGCCGCATCAGCTCAGCGCCATCTAAGTTTACGAGTAGATGGCGTAGCTTCAGCTGAACGCTCTGTGCAACGGCTTGTGGCATGGATGGACGTCACTGCAGCGTCTCTGACCAGAGGACCAAGGGTCCCAGTCTAGACAGTAGCAGGATTTTTTACACAAGCTTGTCAGCTAGGTCGAATTCAGTCGCTATCGGCAGGGGAATTCTGACGGACGACTTTTCTCATCAGTAGCTTTCCGTGGTTTCAACGATCAACATCAGTCGGATGCAGGAGCAGTACTCTAATAAACGGGCCACGGACCAGGCGCGATCATTCCTTCTCCTTTCTTGTCCTATTCTCGCCCCTTACTTACACACACTCTACCAAGAACCACATTACCACACATCTCGGGAGACCAGTCGCAAGTTTAGAGCTTGTCCCGGGGGAGTCGGTGCCCCGCTGGTGAGAGACATCTGATTGGGGCAAATTTCTCAAGCGGACGGATTATCCGAATCTCGTCATCCTGCGATGGAAAATATCCCCAATAAAAACATGCCTTACACTTTCAGTACTAATAATCTTAGAAATTTTCTTCTCACATATATCAAAAGATGGTACAAAACTAGGGAAACTTCCATTCGAAGACAGAGATTTTTGATTTATTTGAATTGGGTGCTAAAACATGCGATCTTTAAAAAAATGACACACTTTTTAGAAAAAGCTGGTAGTTTTCTCGTAACGTCTCCTCGAATGTATACAAATTATAAAGAAAAACATTTTCTCAAAAACTCATCTAGGTTTTTATCTTCAAATATTTTCCAGAGATAGAACAGAAGACGCTTATAAGAATGTCGCATTTTCATTGAACTTTTGAAAATAGCAACAGTTGCAAACAATGTGAAAAGTGTGTACTGTTGTAACACCACTTGTATGTATTTATAACAATGGCTTGGTGATTTATTCTAGGTATGTGAAAAGTAGACAGGATTCACGTATTGATGTGAGTAATAGTCTGATCGATTTCAGCTAGATTAGTTAGTGTAGTAAATTTGGTGGATTTTATTTCTTAGCATTTTACGGAATTTTCTGCAGTTTTTTTGTAAGGTGTTGAACACATTGAGAGGTTTATTTTCGCGTGGAGATCATTACGAGGATGTGGTCAGAATCAAGCTCGGGTACTGTGGTACTGTAAAATTGTACATTTGTTCTTTTATACCCGTAACAAATATATAAGGGTTAGAGGTATCAACGTGTGTGTAATAGACGGGATCTATTGTGTTGATTTATAAATTATTGTTTAAAATAATTTTAACAAAAAATAGCCATCTTAATTGTTGATGTGGCAGCGTCGGTTTTTTGTACAAATATTCCAAGTGATAGCTGTATTACAAGTTAAACTGCATTATTATTTAGAAAACATTATTATTTAGAATATCTAGCAATAACATCTGGATTTAGACATTATTTGTCTCGAACCCCATACATTGTAATAGGAACCTTTATACCTCATAATAATGGCACGCTGGTTCCACTTTACTTTATTCTCCAAGTGCGGTCGAGATATATGTTGAGTTGAGATGGTGTTCACCAGGAAATGTGGGAGATGTACCAGTAGTGAAGGAGATAACAAATGTTTCAGTAAAAAAATATGCTACTGTTTTTTGCGAGATTAGTTGTATTTCCCCAAGGAGTTGGATCTTTATTATAACAGTTTGACCTGGCGTCCTTTGAATTGCCTTCTTCTCTCAGAATATCGCAAACTTTCATACACGGAGCAAAGTGCGATTCCAAGGAAGAAGAAGAGCATTTGTCCGGGAAATGGAAGGGAGCAGAATTCTTGAGAAACAATTTTAAGTTCGCACGAAGTATCACGCAACACGCGAACGGAACTCTCTTCCTTAATTCTAAGGAAGAGTTTGTACGTTGGTTGCTGAGGTCATATCGAGATATCGCTGACCCTCGATTTACGATTCGTTTTTTATCCCTCACAATACAAGCCATTATACTGTAAAGCGATTCAAAATTTTATGAATACATTTATCATGAGTGTATTTGTAAAAATATTTCTTTGACACAGGTGATTAAACTGACCTATAAGTCAACGTTTTGCTGAAAATAGCTAAGCTCCGTACTATTTGTTTTCCTCAAGATTTCCTTCATTTCTGTACAATCAGTATGAACCAACAATTTGATTTAGTAATTAAACACGAAATATGTACGTATTACGTATTAGTGTATACGCAGCAAACGCTTCGAGGAACATGTAGTAAAATATGCCGTATAAAGTATATTAACCATGGTTCTTACAATGGTTAAGCAAATTGCAATCATAAAAGTGTTTCAGATAGTCATATTAGTTTATTTCGTAAAGGGAATGTCTGTAGCGTTTACCATTCAGCAGATCACTTCTTTCAGAATAGCATGCAGGGAATCGCCGAAAAATTATTACAATTTATTTGTTTTGTAGAGAGAAATGAACTACTGAACATCTCCGTTTTAGTTTATTAAAAACATCCCAAAAATGATTTTTAGAGATTTTGTAGAATTTTGTGGATTGATCCGCAAAAATAAGATCAGTTGTCCACCAGGAGTGCGAGACGCGACGAATGACACTGAATTTGGGTGAATTGGTGGGGCGGAAGTGATGTAACGTTGAGTGACGGACAGACGCACATAGGTTACTGGAGGACACTGCAAGGATTATAAATGAACATTAAATAAATTTAGTAACCTTTATTTACGCAGAAGGATGGTAACACAACGGAAACATATAGAGCTCTCTTTTAACATGGGTTTTCACGAATTATCAGCTTCTTCACCAGAGTACAGATTTACTCATAATTTAAAAATGCACTGAAATTACCCCAACATCATAGTCGACGTGATAAACATTAACTACTTTTATAAATATCAGATACTTTTATAATATATAGTATGTAAACCCTACAAACAAGTCGTGAGATTATATTTTACATTGCTATAGTTTCGAAGATGGTAAAGCGGTAAAAGGCTTCAATAAAGAGTTAGTACATTACACATTTCCACTATTATTTTCAAAAATGTTTTGAATTTAATAATCAGAAATGCTATGGGTGACACTGTTCATATGAATGCGTCAAAGGTACTCAATAATAATTATTGAGTATAATAATTATTGTACCCAATAGAAATTATTGCTAACTAAAATTATTATTCACCAATAATAACAGATAATTACAATGCAACCTGGAAACCATCGGGGGAGACCTTTAATGCATGAGCTCCTTTGTAGTGGAAATGACATTTTCTCTTGTATTCTTGGCTATCCGGAATGAACCGCGTCTCAGTCAATTGTACTGACGTTTCGGCCATCTTGCTGTGGCCTTCTTCAGAGCCGACCTGTATAGTTCTGAAGAAGGCCACAGAAGATGGCCGAAACGTCAGTACAATTAACCGGGACGCAGCCCATCCCGGATAGCCAAGAATACATTGACTCCGGCCGCGGAAGCCTACGAACCGACATTTTCTCTTCCCTCTTCAGCCAACATTGAAGGCGGCTCCAGCTGGACATCGTCGCAGCCGGAACAAGCTCTAAGCTCCCGCCTGGACTTCTGACGTGTAGAGTAGTGTAGTGTGTTTTAAGTGTGTGTAAGTAAGGGGTGAGGATAGACCAAGGAAGGGGAAGGAAAGATCGGGCGCTGTCCGTGGTCCGTTTGGTAGTGTTTTGGTCCTACATTCTCCTGGCATTAATCGGAGAAACCTCGGAAAAGTACAGGGTGCGCCAGAGAAACTTACTTATTTGAAAAAAATTCCCGCGTGGAGTTGGGCGGTTAGAGGGGCGAGAGGGAGCGTATCTGGGCGTATCTGGAGGTTTCATGTGGGGCCACGAATGTTCGACATGAAACACCCAGATACCCCACATGAAACCTCCAGATACGCCCCCTCTCGCCCCTCTAACCGCCCAACTCCGCGCGGGAATTTTTTCAAATAAGTAAGTTTCTCTGGCGCACCCTGTACCGATCAGAGCAGCCGGCCGCTGTGATTCTCCTCCAGGCAACGTCTGACTTCGAACCAGCTATCTAGAGTGTCAAAAATACTGCCACCGACGGGAGTGGCACCCTAGGTCTGCCCGATCAGAGACATTGCGGTGTCATCAATTGATGTCCTGAGCCACCTGAGGCGGTCGAATTCTTCGAACCAGAGGAGGATGGAAGAGGGCCTCGCCACTGACACATAGAGCACCTCGTCTCGAAAAGATCTTAGCAATCACGGAAACCATTGTATCGAATATTAACCGTAATTTAGAGTATTAACTAATTGGTATTAATTACCATTAAATTTATTTTAAGCCAACTATAGAAATGCAGAGTGACACGAACTTTCTAAAATTCTAAGAGTATATATAGTAAAAAGAAATTTTACAAAAACTAGCCGACCTGGATGGACGAGGTGGATAAAAGCTTGTTCGACTTAGCGCTTCGATCCGAAGGGTTGCGAGTTCGTGTCCCGCCTTTGTCATGGGTGTTGGTCCTTTGTCTCCCTTGTATGTGTTGTCGAGAAGAGCTTCGCGTACTGCTGGCTCCGGATCAGAGGAACCCACAAGTGTGTTGGTTTGAAGTGCATGGTCGAATACGCGTCTCATCGGGTCGTAAAGAGTAACCTGTTCTCAGCTGAAAAAAAAATAATTGAAAAACAAACTACCATTAATGCATTCAAAGTGTTGAATTATTTTGCTGCTAGCATTTTGTGTTGTTGAACGTGCAGTGTGTTGCAGTTGGCACCCCTACTCTCAGCAGCGCTGTGCTCTACGGCGGGGCGGAGGCGCTTGTGAATGAAGCCCGATTTAGCCGCACTCGCCAGAGGGCGTTGGCCGCGACGTGCCAGGGGTAGCACTGTGAACAACGCGGCAGAGCACGGGCCGCGAGATTGGCCTATCCGTTCAAGTTATTGACCGAATATTAAGCGTTTCTGACTGCGTCTGCTACTAACCTCATTAGTCTTGTAAGAATAGTGCGTGATATCGTAGGAGGCGGAGCCTCTGACCGGGAGGTCCGAGGTTCCAGCCTCGACAGCGGCAGGCTTTTCGACTCTAGGTAGATCGCTAGGTCGAATTCAGTCGCTGCCGGGAGGATAAGTCTAGTGGCCGGCTGCTCTGATCGGTAGTTTTCCGTTGTTGCTCCGATCAATACCAGACGAATGCAGCAGCAGTGCAATAACGAATCAGCCATGGATCACGCGCGATCTTTCCTTCCTCTTCCTTGACCTATCCTCACCTCTTACTTACACTAACATGCACTTCACTACCTCACATGTCGGTAACTTCGAGATAGTCGTGGTTGGAGCGGCGTCCTGCTAGTGAGAGATACCTGGTTGTGGAAAACCCCGCTAGCCGACATGAAGGTCGGCGCCGAATCTCACCATCCAGCGAGGGAAATCACTGGCACCTCACGAGGAAAATATGTCCTCCACTTCCGGAACTAACGATGTACTCGGAATAACTAGTAATCAACCAATCTAGGAGGTGGGGTATTTCCGCCCTTACGGAGATCCAGTATCAGTACTTAATTTTGAACAATAGTTTCTGTGAAAAAGTATATTAAATGCAAAATTAGATTACACAAATATCAATTGAAAGTCTATACGTCTCACATAACACCGATATTTGCCATGTATTCGATGAAATGAGAATTAGAATTAAAGATGTTTCTGGATTCTCAGAAGGAAAAAATATACTTAAAGAGAGCTTGGTTTGAACTATTTGTTTAGGCCAAAAATTAATGACTTGAGCGTTTTCATTATATATTCACTTATTAATTGTATGTTATAAATAAGGAATGAATTAACATTTAAATACAAAGTTTTGAAGTGAAGACCATTGAAAAATGTTTCAGAGCTTGCAAGATGATCTGAATAAATTCATAATGTTTTCTTTTGGTTTCACTACTTATTTTATAATTATATTACTAAATGCCTATGCTCACAAAACTTAAAAAAAACAATACAGCCTCTGGTTATATGAGAGGTGTCTATGGTTTCATTAGATACCGAGAAACTCGTGAAAATTCGATAACAATGAAACAGCTTCGTTTTTGTCTGAAAATTGCAAATATTTGAAGGTGTAATTCTGCATATCCTTACCCTGGGCAAACCGACTGAATTCTCGTACTCAATGCATGACTTCTTATGACACACCTTACGTCAAGTGGCAGAAAGGCTCCAAGGAAGAGGACCTCCGCCATTAAATATGTGGTTTTGCGTTATAGACGGTAATTTTACTTTCTCGCTACTGCTTACGCAAAATAGAGAGAAAGTTTACTAATGCTGCGCGAAAAACGCCGAATTTTTGACAGCAAACTCTTATTAGAGGGCCCTGATAACGAAAAAGTGGATAAGTTCAGTAGGTAATTTTAGAAAAAATCTCCTCATACGTGGTGAAGCCATAATACAGGTTTTGTAGGAATGGATCCTTGCATTTGAATTGCCTATTTTAATTTTGAGTTTTAATTTACCTGAAGCGCGTGGAACATTTTCAAAAATTTGACCAAAAAAATGGCTCCGTAGTTTCTGAATGCATTTTTTTTTGTTGGATAGTGTGAAGGACGTTTAAGACAATGGTGCAGGTCTCATGTTCTTTAAAAACCATAATTTTTAGAAAATAGCAAATATTCAACATTTTTTCGGAGTTTTTATACAACTACAATTATTAAGATAGAGATTTTTTTCCTTAATGAAATCCCTTCCTTAAAGATTGATTTTGAAATAAGGTCGTTACAGTTTGTCGAAAATTTGAGCCATATTCCCGTAATTTTTCGTGAAATTTTGAAGAACGTACGTGTTGGAGCACCATTTGTTTTTACATTCTTGATAAGCAAAAAACTGTTGTATTTACTGCACTTTTTAGAAAACTATTTTGTGGAGTTTTGTTCAGCAGAATTAGTACTTCACATTAGTCGAACATAGTTTGGAACATTTTAATATATTAAGTACCATAATATCTCCGTGGAATCCGTCTTTCGTCAACCTTTCTCTACATTCATTGTGAGTTGGCAAACTTTCTTCTCGGAAATTGTATCTATTTGTACAGAAACAGTAGTTCTGAAAAAACACAGATTAATCAGAAACGTATAACATTGAGAGAATTTTGTTGGGATTTTTGTAGCCTTTTGCAGTATATGTTGATTTATAGAAGGAGGAAAAAGGGGTTTACATTTTTTGCGTTAACTCATACAATGCAAAAGTAAAGGAATTGGGTAAAGGGAATAAAATAAAAGGAGATTTGAGAAAGATGGACGCAGAGGCAGAGGAAGTGAATTAAAGAAAGGAAAAACCATAGTTGGAAAAGGGAAGAAATAGAAAGTGGATTTACAGAAAGGGAAAGAATAAGTCAAAGGAAATAAAGATATGAAAAAAATAAGAAGATTAAGAGGGTAATGAATAGAAAAGAGAAAATAATTTTAAAACAAGGACAAGGAATAGAAGGAAAAAGGAATTGAAGTAACACAGTAAAAATTGAATTACTGAAAATAAAATACAGAAAAAAATTGAATTAAAAATAAAAAGAAAAATTATAAAAAAAGAGTAATAAAAGAAAAGAATGAATTCAAGCAACGAATAAAAATAAATAAAAAAGAATAATCCACGCCCTACCTTTACTCAGGAATGTCAATTTATTTCGCCGCCTGGGCCGTATAGTTGCGTGGATGGCGCGCTAAATTTGCCTCTCGTAGAGTTCAAATTGACCTGCCCTCTGAGATACTGAATTTAATTTATAATAAGAAAAGAAGATAAAAAAATGAACAAAAAATTTTAAAAAAATAAAAAATAAATAAAAAATAAAAATGATTCAAAAGTTAAAAATTAATAAAAATCCACAGAGAAAATAAAAAAAGAATAAAAAAGAAAAAATAGATGCATTTAAGAAACGAATAAAAAGAAATAGAAACAAAGCCAAAGCCGTGCCCTGCATTTCCTCAGAATGCTCTTCTAATTCGAAGACTGGGTTCGTATGTCTGCGGGGGTGGGGCGGGGCGCTTAATTCGCCTGGGGCGGGCAGGCGGCGGGGGGCTCGGGCGGGGCCGTGCCAGCCTGCTCCTCCGCCGCCGCGCGCGTCGATACGCGCGCGGGCAGGTCTCTGCCAGGGCTCTCCCCCCCCCCCCACTGCTTCGGCTCTCTCACAACACTCGCCGCTGCGAGGTGGTTGAACTCGCCTCGCGGACACAGCTTCTTGTTGCACTTTAGCCAAGGTGCTCGGGGCTGGGGAGGGATGGGAAATGGCCGGTCTTACAAAGACGAAAATACGGAGGTATAGGCACTAAAGTGAGGTTACGTTGGAAGGAAATAATTTTAGCATTAATCGTTCGTTACGAAACATAGAGGAATAATAATTATTATTATTATTATTATTATTATTATTATTATTATTATTATTATTATTATTATTATTGTGTTGTTAGTTTTTGTTTAGTTATTGTTTTGTTATTGTTATTGGCGTTTAGATCACTACTGACCACGCTTCACGATTAACGTGGGTAATTCTTCCATGATCAGCTATTCAGCTGTGTGCCTCAGTATGACTAGGTTGTTATGCCTTCAAGAGTGAATTGTGAGGTGTTCGGATGATGATGAGGGGTGAAGGGACAATGACAAATACGACCAAGTCTCAAGTCTACGCAGGACTCCAACCTGCAGCCCCCTTGGCGCAGACGACGGTTGTCGCAACTGTCTGCGCCACTTGAGCCTCCGACTGCGAAGTCAAACGAGAAACTTGACCCGGTTAATTGTTATTATTATTATTATTATTATACATTGTTTTCCTGGGTAATCACTGGGTTTTTATTCAACTTTGTGTCGGGTTAATAACCAAGATACAGATCAATTCTTGTTCGTGGAATATCGCGCGCGGTCTGTGGCCTGTTTGTTAGGATACTTCTCCTGGATTTGTCAAGTGTTAGTCGGAGAAACTCCGGAAAATTACCGATCAGAGTAGCCGGCCGCTAGGATTCACCTACTGACTGCGGCTAAATTCCAGTTTTAGCTAGTATCGAAATTACTGGCACCGAGGGGTTTAGAGACCTAGGACCTCTCGGTCAGAGGCACTGCAGTGACATCAACTCATGACCTTGTCCACCTAAGCCGGTATTCAATGATGGAACTAGTGAATAATGATAATAATAATAATAATAATAATAATAATAATAATAATAATAATAATAATAATAATAATATATTCAAAGCCGATTCAATTGCCGAGATCGCTAAGAGAGCAGTACCGTAGTGAACTCGGACCAGACGATCGCGCGTTCGAGTCCCGCCTCGGGTTTGGTTCTTCATGTGAGTGTCTTTGTATGTTTGTGATTGTCCGTTTCATCATCACCATCATCATTTCCATACCTCATCCCACAGGACTAACAACCTTGGACTCAGCAGAAATGCTGATCCACCCCCCCCCAAAATAGACACGTCCCTAACCCCAGGAAAATTATGACTGGGACTTGGTGGGTACAACTGCACATGGTTGGCTAATTCACGACCCAAAAATTTAGTTTGACATTAAGCTAGCAGATAAATGGTACAAACATGATGCACAACCTGCAAATGAAAATACCACAGTCCTTTGGAACCAACAAATAATAGCCGACAGAGAAATAGCAACAAACAAACTTGATATAGTTATACGTAATAATGGCAACAATATCTGTAAGATAATAGACATAGCAATACAATTTATTAAGATGCCGATGCATTTCAGAAAGAAACAGAAAAATTAAGTACACAGATTTAAAAAAAAATTAAAAAAAAAAAAAAAGAATGTGAAACGCAAAAACTGGAATAGTGCCAATAATAACAGGAGTTGTAGGAACTGCACAAAGCAGCTGGATAAATATTTTAAAATATTTCCTATAACCATTATTAACAGACGTTCAGAAGGTAGCCTTGTTGGGCACAGCCAATATTCTCAGGAAGGTACTATAAGAAGAAATGTAAAGTATCCCTATGAATGTGGTACATTCTCGGCTGAAAAACAGACCAGAATTGTCAGCTGTGATGGAATTAAAATAATAATTGTAATAATACCAATATAATAATAATAACAATAATAATAATAATAATAATAATAATAATAATTATAATAATAAAATATGCTGTTATTATTTTATTTCGCTGACTTCTAGTCCCCTGGCGACCGCATGCTTTGTATCAAGGGGTCTGCGGGAGGCAGGATCCAGTTTAGCACCAGCTGCTGGGTGTGTGTGCGTAGGGGGGAGGTAGTTGGTTTAACCCTTGCTTAGAGCCGACTGCTACTGTTTGCAACCTACACAAAGAACCGGTTGTTCTATGGCCGAAGCTTCAAGCCCTTAAGCAAAGACTATTAATCAAGTGACCTTGCTGTCTATTTCGGCCCAGATGTTCTCCAGAATTCCCTGACTTTAAAACTGTTCAACACAAACATTGACAATTAACGCGTTATGTCGCTTGATACACATAGATCTGATGGAAAACTTTCAGAATTATTTCGTACTATATGCTCGCGATAGTTCATTTCGATATGTAGATTAAGAAAAAAGTCCTTTATATATATTTTTACTGTCTATACGCATTTATAACAAAATTTAAAAAAATGAATAATATAATTATTAATTTATATTTTTTTGTTATGAAAGATAATGAAGCTAACTTATTCTTTACAATACGTATTAATACGTTTATAATACGTTTTGTAGTCGATGTTATTCTGAATTGAGTATTTTTTCTTGGCCTCTGTGAAAGAGTAGTTTCTTGAATGTGTGACATGACATCGTTTATTAGACGATTATGTTTTGGGAATAGCTCATTCATCTTTCAATGCATTCTTACGACAGAATTTCATTGTTTTCGGTAAATGATACAACTATACCACTCCAACTATTTCAATAAAAATGTAGAAACTAATTACAAACAGTAAGTTGGAAATGCCTTCATAGACAAATTTTGAATAAGTTGATCAGAAATTCAGTTACAACGAAAAGAAGTAACAAAACAATTATTTTAAAGATTTTGCTTTTTTAAAAGGCGGGTTATTAATGTTATTTGATCTGGAGCCCATGAAATATCTTGCTGAATGTTACCATTCTTTGAAAGGAAAACAATTAACACAACGCTTGTAATAATACTTAAGTTGTGTTTGTACCGAAAATCAAATACAATAATTTCCAGGAGAGCCGGATTTCACGTTCCAGGGAGGAACACCTCTACCCCGAATATAGCATGCACTGCACCTATGGGAATAATTAAAATAGCAGTTGGCACCTCGAAATACACAAAATAATCAGTTAATGACATGAATAATAAGTCATAAATAATAATCGTCCATGACCTCCAAAACAACGACGTTCATTTATTACACCATTCAATTAATGATAATCAAAATACACCATACATTTTTCTTAAAAAAAGAATGATTGGAAATGTTGTTTTTCTCGTTTTTGAGGTACATTTAGATTAGATTCTCGTTTGGAGAAATCGCAGCAATGAAGACGTAAAAGGTTGGGCGTAAACACATTTGTAGTGAGCAAAAAAACACGATAATGGGGGATTTCATCAATAGCAATCTCTTCTGTGAAAGTCAGCGCATGGCCTTCCTGGCAATATGTTAGTTCTTTTGATTTCATTTATTCCAGAAGCACCCTGAATAACTGGCTGGGCTGCCTGTCTTTAAGGTGCAACATTTGCAAAATAATGTTTTTGTGTACGTCAATTATCTGATTTGCAGCCGCAATATGTTATTCAGGAATATAGCTTTAGGCTTTATATGTAAGTGTTGACTATGTTTTGAAGGAGTATGCAGCTCCATTAACTGTTTACTATGTACTTCCTGGGTTATCGATTAATTGGTTAGTGAATTCGGGCACGTTACCTCTTAAGGATATTAGATCCGTAAGTGTAGTGCATGTTGTTGTTACATCGCGGTGGACTTCTCCAGCTTAATGATGAAATCCAGCGCGTAACTACCCGTCGACTTGCGTTTTTCTTATCCAGGTATCTCCCACCAGCGAAACACTGCCACAGCTGAGACAAACTCTAAGCTCCCGACTGATCTCTTGACGTATGAGGTTGTTCAGAGCTTGTGAGTGTAAGGGGACAGAAGTGTAAAAAGGTGAGGAAAGATGTGTGTGTGTAGGGTAATAACTTTTTTGTCTTTTTGTCTAGAAGCATTCAATATTGTTCCTCAGAAACGATAATACTCGAACTTATTCAACTTAGCTCATACATCTCACTTATTTTGTGTAAAGGTAATGCAAAACCTAAAACCTTTAATTTGTTGATAAGTAAGATCGTTATGTCTTACCCTTAAAGTAGATCGAATCCTTTGACCGCCTTCACTTCATGTTTTAACATAGGTATTTTCATGACAAACAGAATTTTACACTGAATATTTCAGTTGCACATTGTATGCCATCATTTTTATGATTTGTATGAGTCTCAACGTGATCATTTGCAAAGAGCATGCTTGTCAAGTAAGTACTGTCTATTATAAAGTTAAGAAAAGTTGGAGAAAGTAGAAGGTCCACCAATTTATTATGTTTTTATAACATTTACCTAACAAAGTCTTCTTTAGTTTAATTGTATTGTTAACATAGATAATTTGTGGGCTTCCTATGAGTTGAGTAGATTCACTAATTGAGGGATTATTTCGTGCCTCTGGGTTCATCAGTTGCTATAGTAGTTCCGTGCATGTGTTATCTTGGCAGATAGTGATGTTCTATTCACATGCGATGTTCAGATGTTGAGATCCGGCATCGACTTCCGGGTCAGCTTCCGATGCTCTCCCTGTCCAGGTATCTCCTACCAGACTGACACCGTCCCAACCGGGACGGCTGCAAGTTGTCGCCTGGTACCTCGACATGAGTGGCAGCGTGGTACATGAACAAGTGTGTGTAAGTAAGGAACGAGGATAGATTAAGAAAGAGGAGAGAATAATCGCGCGCGACCCGTAGCCCATTTATTAAGGTACTGATCCGGCATTCACCTGGTCTTGATCAGATAAACCACGTAAAACTACCAATCAGAGCAGCCTGCCACTAGAATTCTCGTTCAGACAGCTGCCGAAATTGATCAAATAAGCTCCGAAAATCCTGACAACCGTCAGGACTCGAACCCTGTTCCTCCCTGTTACTTTGCTGATATCAGTTGATGCCTTGAGCCACCTCAGCCGGTGAGTTGAAAAGATTAACCTTCGTTTGTCAAAAACAAATACATACTTCATCAAAAAACACGTTTAACGTGTATTCAATACAACGTGCGTGTCTCTTTTCGAGCAGGCCGGAAACGACCGCATTTCCTGTTCCTCTCTCCTCTGTGATATTCCGGGCTCGGTGGGTGAGGGATAGTGCGTGAGCCGCGAAGCGGACGCCGAGTTTAAAGAATCGATACGCAGCTCTCTTCATCTCGAATGAAAATGGCTGCGGCGAAGGGGTGGAACAGGCAGCCTTTAACATTCCGTTCTCTACCCTATGTATACATATATCTAAGGATTTCATTTCAGTACGAAAAGGTTTTTACTTTCTAGCTACAGAGTAAAGAGAACGTTGTGTAATGCTGCGCAAAAAACGGTGGATTTTCGGCAGGAAAACTCTTCTTATAGGGACCTGGTATCAAAAAAGTGGATAAATCCATTTGCTAAATTTTGAAAAAATCTTTAAATGCGTGCTGTAGCCAGAATCCATGATCTTGATAAAGAAAAATCGAATAAGCGCTAAACATCTGTCTGTCCGTTCGTCTGTCCGTCCTTCGATCAGTCCGTCCTTCGATCTGTCCCTCCTTCAGTCTCTTCGTCCTTCAGTCTCTCCGTCCTTCAGTATGTCCGTCCTTCCGTCAGTCTATCCGTCCATCTGTCAGTCCGTCTGTCCGTCTGTCTGTCGATTTGTCTGTCCGTCCCTCTGCCCGTCCCTCCGTCCGTCCTGCTGACTGTCCGCGAACAACGCTAGCGGCTAAACCGTTCAGCCGATTTCTCCATAATTGATATTCCCCTATCAATCTCGCTGATGTTGCGGACCCTTCAATTTGAAACTGAGTGTTTCATTTTACGGGGTCTTCTATATGAAACCTTGGGGCATTTTCCAAATATTCAAAAAAATGGCTTAATCGTTTTTGATTAATTTATGTTGTTGGTTGGTGTGAAGGACGTTTGAGAGAACGGTTCAGGTCACATGTTCGTTGAAAACCCAGATTTTTCGAATAGTTCAACATTTTTTCGGCGTCTTCCAACATCTAAAATAATAAAGATCGTAATTTTTGCCGTTAATGAAATCTGTTTCTTAAAGATTTTGAAATAAGGTCAGGTACAAGTTTTCGAAAATTTTAGTACTTTTCACGTAATTTTGTGTGAAAATAGGGGCGAGAAAGTACATGCTGTTTTAGCACCACTAGTTGAATAGGAGAATAAAGCAAGACTGTGCAGTGTGTTCGTGTATATGTACTCGTATGCAGGAATGCAGGATATTCTGTTTGAAAAATATCCATTGTGCACGTGCGGAAGTAATTCTTCCAAGTGAAACCCAACTTTCGACGGACAGAAAATGAAGTACGCGTTGCGTCACACAGAGAAAGGACGGTATTTTGCGTGGGTTATCATTTTAATGAAGCCTAATGGTTTTATCATACGAAATGAGATGGTTTCATGCGTTTAAGTTATCCAGGACAAAATAATGAGATATGCTACAAAGATTTTGTTTCTTTGACTGATTTTTTCTGTTGCCGGCGCATCAACGGTGTGGTCGTTAATCCCGTTAGAGTAGTGCATGTTTTTATCACGGAGGACGGTGTTTTTCCTCTTATGGATGGTGAGGTCGGCGCTGGATGATGGGATTTCCCCATCCGGGTATCACCCATCTCCGGGGCAGCGCCCTAGCCGGGACAAGCTAAGCTCCCGACTTATCTCTCGACGTAAGAGTGTAATGCATGTAAATGTGTGTGTGTAAGTAAGGGGTAAGGATACCACTGCGGTGGGTGGACCGTTTATTAAGGTACTCCTACCGATTTGAGCAGCCGGTCGCTAGAATTCTCTTCCGGGCAGATGCTGAAACCGACCAAGCTATGTACTTAGTGTCTAAAAATCTTCTACCTAACCGCTCTCAAATTCTAGGACCTTCCGGTCAGAGGCACTGCAGTGACATCAGTTGGTGCCGTGAGCCACATCAGCTGTCGTAGATTTCAGGATTCTGAACATATTTTCTGACAACCCATGCTACAGAGAAGAACTAAACTCCACAAAAAATAAAATGGAAGTTGAAGATTGGTCCCACTTTGGAGACTAAGTACTTCATAATAAGTAAAACTATGCCACCCCATCATCTATGTTTTAAATCGGCGTATTATTCACGAGATATGAGGAGCGTTCATGCAAATAGCATGTCCATTTTATCAGATTTTTCAGAAACAGCGAAAAACCGATTTTTAAGCTATCGCCTGTTCAATGTAATGTGCCGTACTGCTTACCAGTATTGTTACAATGGTCTACGTATACTACTATCAAATGGTATTTATAATTATGACGATATTTCAGGTTAAGAATTGGACATGTTTGCTTTTGCCCGAAGCACCTGAGGACATATTTCCTTTTGAATAAATTAGGGCTACTATTATCATCACATTTCATTGGGTTAAATTATTTTACAGCAGTTTATATGCAAATATTTTATTTTTGCAAGCAGGCAAAACTACTACAATAATTTCTGTAGTTGATATAAAAACTTTTTGGCCCTCGTATTAAATCACAAAAAATTAAAATCAATATGCGTAATCCATGATCAGCTTCTGAACAATCACAATTATCTTTCAATTCTTTGTGATCTATTATAGTTTGATTTTCAACTGTTGGTACAACAAAAAAAAAAAAGGAAAACCATTCCAGACCAGGAGTATCTGAAGCATTTAATCCACTTATTTCCTAAAGTTCAGTCAATAGACATGGTGCATTATATATTTTTGCCAATGGTGTACACCTTTTAAGTGAACCTGCTTAAGGCTAAATTGTACCATATTTTTTAATGAAAAACAACAGCATAAAACACGTTTCCAAGGGTCAAAGCAGGAACTTCATCATATCTAAAATATTGCTCTGAGATAACTTTAACTGT
This sequence comes from Gryllus bimaculatus, assembly GCA_017312745.1. NCBI lineage: Eukaryota > Metazoa > Arthropoda > Insecta > Orthoptera > Gryllidae > Gryllus > Gryllus bimaculatus. Next base: position 4,080,844 of record BOPP01000114.1, read on the forward strand.
ATGAATCTTCTTCCCTTTCATTGTTTCCTGAATACTGAATTGCATCACGTTTATGATGTTGTATACATTCTTGCTTACACTACTCAAGGTTTTTGTGTCCTTGTGATCCCAATCTTCTAATAAATAAAATAGGAAGCTGTGTGAAGACTTCACAGACAGAATGAACTATACGGCATTAGTAGTCATGTGATCGTGATCCTTCCATCTTTTTTGTTACACGGACATGTCCTTTATTGCTTGCAACAACGCGGTGGACATATTGGCTTTTATCTAAACCTCGTATGGTTACAAGTAAATTTATTCGAGATATATTTTCTTTTGCTCCTCGACATCAGGACAGAATATGCAGCTGGCGGTCATGCGTATTACTGCAACGCTAACTCAATTTGTTTTCCAATGGACAGGTTTGTTTTTCCATGAACGCTCCTCATATGTAGCTACACCATGGCATGTGTATCAAATTGTATATGCGCTCGCTTTGTTTATAAAATCACCTACCGAATTCTACATTTTTCGACTTAAATCTGTTTTAATGTATTCGTGAGGGGGAGTAATATTCTAATCAACCCGTCTTCTAAGAAGTAATAAACCATCATCTAACTTTAGCGTTTTAAGTATGCAGGTGACCAGACTGTACCAAAAGACAGCAATCTATGCACCATCTAATGAAGCTCAATCACTACGCATAAAACTATGGTCTTCCAAGAATAGGTGTACACATTCTTCATCCAGTACTGTACCGTGCTCGAGTTCAAGCAGGAATTAATGTATTCGTCGATGCAATTCACGGTAGTTTCATTCGGCCCCGCTCGTGTCACAGAGGCCTCTGACCATTTGTCTTTACAACGCCTTTTTAGAGAGGTAGGTAAAAACCTTGGGAAGACACCGCGGGATGCAATCGTGTTATGGTTTTTTTGGAAAGGTTTAAAAAATTGACCGTGGGTTGCAATGCGGCTATGCCTTTGGGGGGGAGTTAAAGGCTTTGGAAGACTTGATCGCGGGATGCAATCGCTTTATGTTTTTTTACGTTAGGTATAAGGCTTTAAAATTGATCGTGGAATGCAATCGGGCTATGCTTTCTTTGGGGAGAGTAGTTAAAAGCTTTGGAAGACGTGACCGCGGGATGCAATCGAGTTATGCGTTTTTGGAAAGGTCTTTTTTGAAAACGGCTTAAAAATTGACCGTGGAATGCAATCGGGCAGTGCCTTTTTTTGGGGGGTGGGGGGAGAGAAATGCTTTGGAAGATTTGTCCGCGTGATGCAATCGGTGTTCGTCTGAAGAAGACATAAGTACTTATTTGGCAGCTGTTTTCTCCCGAACCGCCTTTCCGATGAGCTCTATTCTAAGATTTACTTTTGTCTCTTATTCTGCGAGTGGCCCTTTCCTTCTAAACTCTACAAGCCGCCATCGACGAAGACTCTCATCCTCACCACGGTAAGGACGAACCTTGCATCCCGTCGCGTCCGTCTCACGTCCCGTGTGTTTACCGTCTGTGCCTTGACAAAGGAATCGCGTGTTGCGAACAGTGCCTCGTATTTTAGCCGCGGTGGCGGCGGGCGACGCGGAACAGATTGCTACTGAAAGGAAGTGTCGCTCCCCATACGTCGCTTGTCCCGTAACAGAGCGTACCTTTGCCTCGGCCTTGTACTAAGGAAACCTACGACTTCCTGTTCGTTTCCACGAGGGTTTTACTCGAGAGACCTACGGCTTCCGTTCCCTCTATATACCCCGATTTAAACATAGTGGCATTTCGAAGCCACGAGCTGGAAGGAGACGGGGACGGTATCTTCTAATCGGGAGATCCAGTATAAAAAATGTAAGTCCTAGCGAAGCTTCTGATTGGATGGCAATGTCCCCCTCTCCGGTCAGTTCGGGACCTTGATGTGTCACAATGTTTAAATTGGAGAATAGGCGAATGAAGTCTAAAACAAGAGGAGTGAATAACTACATTTCTGGGCCCCTCTGGTCTCTATTTTCCATTTAACATCTCCCCCCTCCTTTACTGTCCTCCTTGGCTCGCTTCTATTTTTTCTGTTTGTGTCCCACTCTCTCTTCGTCTGTCTCCCTGGCTCTTGCTGATCATTTGCACATTTCTTTCCATCCGTTTCTCTTTCTCTTTACGGCGTTGTTTTATCTATATTTCTCTGTCTTCGTCTGTCTACGTCTGTCTTTGTTTGCCTCTGCCTATTCTGGCTCTTATTGTATAAGCCTGTCCCTGTTTGTCTCTGACTTATTCTGAATTCCTACTTATTTACTCATTCTGCCCCTCCGTCTCTTGAGATTTCTCTTTTCTCTTACTCCAGATGTTTTATTCTCTGCCTCTTATTTTCACTCTGTTTCGCTCTCTCTCTGTTTGTTTCCTCATTCCGTCTTTATGTACCCAATATCTTTCTCTCCATTACCGTCACTCTCAACGAATGTTATATTTCAGAATTTCCACCGAAGAAAACATAAAAAAATAGTCATGGTATTACAAAGCATAGAAGTTTTCGAATTATTGTTAACGGTTACCAAAAATACTAATAATTATATTGCTACGTTACACTACAAATATTTCGGGTATTTAAAAAACCTTAAAACTTGTGTTAACGCAACAAACTATTTAAATGAACCACATCTTTAAAGACCCACCTCTTAAGGCAAATATTCTACACTAGTGGGTATTTCACCCCGAATGTGTATATCAGAATGAAATACAACAGTTTTATTGTTTTACGTGATATAGAACCCTTTTCAATGAATAACCCTTACCCTTAAACAAATAGACTAGAATACAACTCAATTTTTCAATTAATTCGTACATGCAATATCCATATTTTAAGTAACTTGAATGACCGAAAACTATTTGTTAAATTTTCAGTTCCCTAATAGATAAAATAAATGACTGCTTTCATACAAATATTTTTGGGAAAAAAGTCAGTAACCATTTTGAACAAATTTGGAGAATATAGCTTTTCGAAGCTATATGTCTTAGCTCCTCTTAAAAAAATATTTCACAACTGCAGGATGATAATTGGGTTCAGGGTTCAGAGCATATCTCTTATAAAACACATCATTCGTGCGATTGAGGCGCTAGTTTACAAAATTAGACGAAAAATCTACTCTTTTTTTCAAAGTTCAATATACTCGTTATCTAAAATTCGAAATCCGGTGAGATCTTTGTCTAAACGTATTTGCGTCAAAATTTCGAAGTTTTTTTTCATAGGACTACATAATACTACAGGACACATATACGAGAAAGTTCAAGTAACCAACGTCATCTAAATCACCACGTTTGAGTTTCCGAAATTCACTTCGAAAAATCAATGATCACATGATTGATCACCGAATAAATTTATTGCAGCGATAACTAACTGCTCTGCAAACTTTTTTCACATAAAAGAAAACAAAACCTGCGCGAAGACAACACGAGCGGTTTTCGATGGAAAATGAACGGCTTGTGAGGGGAGGGGTAGGCGACGGCGATAAAAAACAAAATATTGTGCGATCTCACGCACATATCAAAAATACATGCTACAAATACTCCGAACTCTCCCCCGCTTTGACGATTATTCGCTTTTGTTTTGTTTGAAACAAAAGAGTGAAGCTCACGCGGATTAAATGAATACAGAACGTTTCAAAACTCAGTGGTCCCGTGAATTAATGAGTAATGCAAATTTATTTGCGCATGTAGTTTACTTTGTTCCGGTACACAGACTACTTTGCAGAGATCGCTATGAGGGAAAATATAATACAGAATGTTTCAAAACTCAGTGATCCTGCGAATTCACGCGTAATGCAAATTTATCCGAGCCTGTAGTTTACTTTACTCCGGTAGACCGCCTGCTTTGCGAGATTGCTAAGGGAGAAACGAGATTTTCAATCTCTCTTTGATTTATTGATTGATTGATTGATTGATTGATGTTTCCGGCATGTCAACTACTATGGACATTAGTTCCGTTAGTTAGTGTAATGAATATTCTTTGAAATGCTAAACGCACCTGCGTACAAGAGTATATAAGGTATTGCGTAAGAGAAGCAATGGATACGCGAGCGAAATATCGCTTTTCTAAGTTATCTGAGTTGGGATGTCCGAAGCAGGCGCTGTGAAGAATTATCTTCGTCTTAAACATATTTACGAGAGGGTCCCAAAACCGATGTCAACGCCAACGAGGGGGCAAATTGTGGAAATGGGAAAGAATCGGAACTTATGAGAATGGGAGAATAGTACTGGGACAGAAATGTTTGTTTATTACTTCCAAGACATGTAGAGTTCGGGCAGGGATGGTGTAATGGCCTCATATATTTCCCAATTTTCTATAAAATGATTCTCTAGCGTTGATAACGACACAGACAGCCGAGAGACACAGTTGCATCAACTTCACGCTGCTCTGCAGTTCTATTTTCATTAAACTTATTTTCATACTTCATCGGACTTGGTCTCTGCACTTGAAACCTCGCTCCAGGAGACTTAGCATGTCTGTAACAAACAACTAATTTTGAATCGATTTTCCTCAAACGTCAATTTTCGTTGTTGTTTTTTTCAGTTCCACCTGCATTCCTGCAACCTGGCTGCGGCGTGGCCGATGTGCGAGTATGCGGCGGTGGCGGGGCCTGCCGGGGGTGGCGGTGGCAGTGCGTGTTATGTACGTGAATCGCAGAGAACGCTGCGCTCCCCCTCCGACTGAGCAACGCTTCGATCGATAAGGGGAGCTCGCAGCGCGTTTCCAGGGGCGCCGCACTCGCTCTCCCTCCCTCCCTCCCTCCCCCCGTCCCTACATCTCTCTCACTCTGCCTCTCTCTTTCTCTCTGTCTCTCTCTTTCTCTCTCTCCCTCTCCCTCTCTCTCTATTTCTCTCTCTTTCTCTCTCTCTTCCTATTTATCTCTTTCTTCCTCTCTCTTCCTCTCTCTTTCTCTCTCTCTTTCTATTGCTCTCTTTCTCCCTCTCTCTTTCTCCCTTTCTCTTTCTATTTCTCTCTCCCTCTCTCTCCCTTCCTATTTCTCTCTTTCTCATTCTCTCTCTTCCTCTATTTCTCTCTTTAAATCGTCCTTTTTCTCTTTCTCAATTTTTTTCTCTTTTTTCTATTTTTCTCTTTTTCGACCCCTCTATCTTATTCTTTCCTTTTATCCGTTCTCTTCAACGGTATTCTCTCATTCTACCCCCTCCCTTTCATCACACTTTCATCACATGTTTCTTACGTCTATTTCTTTCTTTTTCTTTCCATCTGTTTATTATTATTTTATTTCCTCTGCATCTGCATTCTCATATTCTCATTCTCTCTCTCTCCTTTATTTCTCACTATTTTGGTCTTTCCCGTCTATTCCTTAATTTTTATTTTTTCTCTCTTGCTTATACTTTTCTTTTTTCCTTACCTCATTCTCTCTCTCCGCTCATTCTGACTCTTTGTCTCTCTCTTCTGTTCCCCTCCTTCCCTCTCTCTTCTTTATTATTTCCTTTTCTCTTTCTTCATCTGCATTATTTCATTCTCTCTCCTCTCTATATTTCTCATTCCTCGGCCGCTTCTCTCTTTATCTCCCCTCTCCTCCGCCCCTCATTCCTTTTTCTTTCTTTCCTCATTCCTTTTTCCCCTTTCTTCGACTGTATTATCTTACTCCCATTAGAGTCGAAACTCAACCATCGCCGGGATTCGAATTCTAAAAAAAGATCAGATTCATTGATTTTCGAACACAGTTTAACATAGGAAAACATCAATATTTGCATACAATATTTGGCGGCAACCTGGAAAAGCTTTTTTAAAAGCTTCATACGTATTCATGCGTAAAACTGGTGGGCTACAGCAGCACAAACTTTCTCGTATTGTTTGTAACTTTTGTAATGCACTGAAGTTCATAGACTTCAATGAAAATCGGACCCACGCCATTTTTGTGAGCAGTATCGGAAAAAAGAGCCTATTTTGTGAAAATCATGCCTCAAAATTGCTAAACAAACTTCTCAAAATTGCGCAAAACCTTTTTGCATGTCGAAAAAAATATAGATGATCGTATTTAAAGAAGAACACATTTTATTAGGAAAAAGTTCCCTTCTGAATTATTGTAGTTCTAGGAAGACAACGACAAATTTTAAGCATTTGCACGTTTCAAAAGTGTAAAGAATTCAACAAAAACAATAACTGTGTCATTTTTATAATCGGACTTTCCTCTATTCAAGGTATAAATTAAAAGCAAAAATTGGTTTAATTTTTGAGAAAAATTAAAAATATTCCAGGGGCGTCATGTAATAAACCCAAAAATTAAATTATCTATTGCAAATTCAAGGGGCCGTAACATCACCTGGACAAGTGCCGGATCCAGGGGGGGTGCAAATGGTCCATAGACCAAAAGGACTGTAGTTTTTCTTTGTTACCATCTTTTATTTGGCAAAATTCATTTCAATATTGATTTATGTTAAAATTATGCTGTTATTTAAACAATAATATTGTATAGTATCATATATGCACTACAAAAATAATATACAATATAATAAATACATACTTGTATGTTCATTATTTTAAAAAAATCGCCCCCCCCCCCTTGGCTGGATCCGTTCCTGGCCAAGACGAATCAGGAAAATTCAGTTTTGGTAAAAATTTTGTCTACGGTTTAGTCACTAGCGTTGTTGACCACCAGCGAACAGATGCCATCATCCAATTTTTCGATGCCGTGACCCCCAAAACGTGAATTTTCATCCACCACGTCATACAGGAAATAATTTACTAGGTACAGGCACAAGATGTTTCTTTTTGTATTTTATAACAATTTTTTTCGATTTCTTGGCATCACGATACGTATTTTTCTTTCGAAAAATCACGTTTCTTGCCGCAGGATAGCAATACATTTTTCTATACTACGTAAGTAGTCTTCTAGAAAGTAAAAAGAAGGGTAACCGGAGACACGTAGACGGTAGACTTCACACGTAGACACGGTAGACTTAAGAAATTAGCTCAACTGCATGCGCCAGAGAGGGTGATTGGGAACTCTAGAACAAGCCATGGACAGATGGAGAAAGCAGGTGATACAGAATGTGGCCGTTAATTCTTATGATTTCTAAAGAAAGTAAAGACGTTTCACATCGTTTTCACGGATTTTATTCTCAGACGGGTTTTATGATTTTTATATATAATTCTATTGTAAATTTAGTTCACAATGAACTTGTACTACTAAATACAGTTTATATTTCTCTTTCTGCCACTGGAAAACATAAGCCCTATTGTAGAATAAAATTCCGCATCTATTGATCTATCTGCTAATCTTTAGATATTTCGAATTATCATTATAACTATCTATCTACCCACCCATCCATCTACCTCTCTTATTATCATTGTCTACCTATCTTTACATCTATCTTTATATCTATCTTATTATCATTATTTCGTTGTACCTAACAATTTATCTATTTATTTATCAATCATCTATCTATCTCATTATTATTATATCTTCCTATCTACATCTATCTATTTTTTCTATCTATGTATTTCTCACCTATGTAATGTAATATCATTATATTATTTTATCTATCTATCTATCTATCTATCTATCTATCTATCTATCTATCTATCTATCTATCTATCTATCTATCCATCTGTCTGTCTGTCTGTCTGATTATCTGACTATCTATATATACACCTTTTTATCATTACAGCTTTCCATCTATCTATCTACCTAAATACCTGTGTGCCCACCTACTTATTTATCTATCTATACGTACACCTATCTCTCTCCTTCAGCCGGTTGAAGCTGTGTGCGCCAGGCGGCGAGCGGGAGACGCAGTCGGCGAGTGGGGGAAGTGACGGGGCGGGGC
>BOPP01000114.1:4088733-4102823 GCA_017312745.1 Gryllus bimaculatus
CGCCCGCTGGACCGCTCGGAGGCTGCCGCCGCGGCCCAGACGCCCGGTGACGGCGGGGTCGGCGGCGGCGCCGGAGGAGAGAGCGTGCGTAGCCAGGGAGCGGCCGTAGGGGCGAAGAAGGGGCGGTGCCTGGAGAGCGGGACAGCCTCTGCATGTCGCGGTGCCTCCTCCGCGCGGTGAGTACTATTGCATTGATTGATGCATTCATATTTGTCTCTTGATTGATTGATTTTTGTCTATTCATTGATCGATTTTGTCTCTTGATTGACTGATTTTCGTGTCTTGATTGTTTGGTTTTTGTCTCTTGATTGTTTGATTTTGTCCCTTGATTCATTGATTTTTGTCCCTTGGTTGTTTGATTTTGTCTCTTGAATGTTTGATTTTGTGTCTTTATTGTTTTAATTTTGTCTCATGATTGGTTGATAAGTGATTCCGTGCGCACCAACTGCAAAAAAAGGGTCATTTATCCTGCAAGTGTAGTGATCTTTCGCTACAGTCAGTTAGCAGGATTTCCCCCAACCGGTTAGAATCTCCCACCAGCGGGGCGCCGCCCCAGCCGGGACAAGCTCTAAGCTTCCGACCGGTCTCCCGGCATGTGTGGTAGTGTAGTGCATGTAAGTGTAAGTAAAGGTTGGGATAGGGCAAGGGAGAAAAATGTGACATCGCGCGCGCTCCGTTACGGATTGTTAGCGTGCTGTTCCGCCATTCATGTCATGTTGATAGGAGAAACCATGGAAAACTACCGATCAGAGCAACCGGCAGCTATAATTCTCCTCCACACATTGACTGAACTCGACCTAGCCATATGTCAGTGTCGAAACTCTTGCCACCGACGGGACTCGAACCTGGAACCTGCCGGTCAAAGGCACTGCAGTGATATCAGTTGATGCCCTGAACCACCACCTCTTCCGGCTCTACAGTCACATTGTGAGATTTCCCGATCTAGGTATCTCCCACCAGCGGGTACCGCCCCAGACAGGACACAAGCTCTTAGCCCCTGACGTGTGGTAGTGTAGTTCATGTGTGGGGGCGTAAAAAAGGATGAGGATAGGTCAAGGACGAGGACGGAAAGATCTTGCGCAGTCCCTGGCTCTAATGTTAGGGTACTGCTCCAGTATTCGCCTCGTGTTTACCGTAATAGCTACGGAAAACTTCTGAGAGAAGCCGATGGCCAGGATTCTGAAGACAGCAGCTGCTTCCGACATCGCTATGTAGATGGCGATGAAAATCCACTACGGAACTACTTCGCTGCTCGTGCATTTGTGCTTCGCGTCAATTTTATTTCCTCGCACTTACTAACGTAAGAAGAGAAAGTATTGTTATTGTGCGCCGGAAAAATGCGAATTTTTTTTTTGCGTTTTCCCGTTTCTCAGCTTTTTATTTCTATTCGTTCTCGGTTCATCGCAGGCTATCCGTGGTATAGCTGTCAGACCGCTCACGTTTCACGAATTGGTACTGAGGCCACAGAATATATACTACACAGAAAGGAAACTTGACGGCGGTTTCTTTGATCTCCGAGAGCTGCCGAAGTAGCATTGGTCACCATATTGAAACCAAGTAATCACGATACTTGCACATACGTAAGTGTAGATATAAAATATCCTTCCTCCAAAGTGAATGAAGCGCAGTTGACGTTTTAAGCAGCTAGTCTGTTGTATTGTACGCCTGTAGTGAAAGGATGCACTGAAATATATTTCAACGAGGAAAATAGGTATCAATGGATGGAAACAATGCGAGTAAATACATCGCAAATCACCTTACCTCATACTCATTAACTATTAAAAATATTTGCAAATTTAATAACCACATCGAAACTAACTTCACCCTTTGAAACCCATCATTCTATTTTTGAAAATAAATGTATAAATCATTTCCTATTCAGAGTTAAATTAACATATTTTGATTGAAATTCCAATAAAATTGCTCTTAGATTTTCGTTTTGGAGTGTTTCATATGGGAACAGTGAAATTGATAGGGTAGGTGAAGTATAAATATATATTTGTTTAGAAAGACCACATAAATTTAATAATGTAACTTAGTTTTGAAGATATATCATTTTATTTTGATTGAATATTACAAAACAGTCTGCATGCAGAAATACATTGCATTTGATACACTTCATTCTAGAATTTTTCTTGAATTGTCCACAACGAGATTGTTTATCTCCTTTGGAAATAAAATGACCTTCATTATCATATCGTGTTTGATTTGTTACTGTCTTTTCTACACTTCTGACCAAACGAAGTAACCCCAGGAGTCACGCGCTGAGAGTAGTTTTGAAAGTAGATGAGAGTGAAGTGAATGAAGAAAATGAAATGAAGTAGTGAGAACAATTGTTCGTGTAAACTCAGGCTCATCTATTTGCACTTTCTAGCCTGTCGTGCACAAACTGTAGAGATGCCATGCATTTTGAATTGACGTACTCAATGGAAAAGCGAGCAACTGCTAGTATCATTTTTTTTGTCTCTTATTTACTCTCATTTCTGACCCATTCTGATCTAAACGATCAACACCTCCCATGTTTGTATTATAATAAATAACACCAGCGGGCTGGTCAATCGTTATATGTCATTTGTGCTTAGCATTTTTAGCTTGTCCAACAGGTGCAGCAGCCCGCAGAGTTGAAGCAACAGTTACAACATTAAAAGAAATGTTCATTATAAAAGTTACTTTCGATTACGTATCTGTGACAAGGCAATGAAATCCTCTCTCTCTTCGTAGGACGCGTTTTGGATGCATTAGTGGCGCACTTTCAGTTCTGTTTGAGCTATTGTACCTGTGTCGTTCCATCCTAGTTCGTTTAGTTTCTCTTAAAAATACATGGAGGTAAAAAAGTGATCAAAGTACAAGTCAGACTTATTTTCTGGGAGATTCTCTGTTAGAGGTAAAACCACAGATCCTACCGCTCCTACATAGAGTACGTGTTGCGAGTAGCAGCTCTCTGACACAAATTTGCTTGAATATGGTAACATAATCCGCTACACAAACACCATGCTTTGTAACCCAAAACGGATCAGTTTCCCATGAATGTGCTGTTTTGCCCCAGGACGGCCGTTGTAAGGAATCATGGACTCATTCACACAAAGTTCTGTCACCTGGAGAGTACTGCAACTATTTCTTGTTCAGCATCTCCCAAAGATGCGCAATCTTCGCAAAGTGATTCGATTTATATAAATTTTGATTATCACACACCTGTAAATATTTTATAACTTTCATGAATATATTTCTAAAAATTGTATCAGATCTAGCTTTGTTATAGTTATCTGGCCTCCGTTCCAGTCTGCGTAGTTGAGAATAGCTGCTAACAAGCAATTCGCCCAAAAATACTTTGATTTCCTCTTGTTGAAGAGTGAGATTGCTTTCCCGATTCTGAAGAGCATATAAGTTGGAATAATCACATATTATTTGAATTATATCATTGCTGTGAAATAACTCAAAAAGCTTTACAGGATCCTCATCAAAATTCAAAATTCAATCAGGATTATCCCACTTTGTGACCATAGTTTCCTCTTTATTTCTTCGTTTATCCAATTTCTTATTTTTATTTTCTTGTTTTCTAATCTTTTCATATTTTTTGAGTCACTTGCTTCAAAATTTGAAACTGTGTGGGCAACAACTTATTTCACCACATCAGCTGATATTATTTTCTTCACATTACCTTCTGCATGAATTAAAAGTTGTTTTCCAGACAAACGATCGAATTCAGCTTCCCTTTCTTCCCAATATCGCCTTCGGGTCGTGAAATAACGATATAACCCTCGAAACTATCGTTTACATCCGTCAGAAGATCTGCGATCTCGTTTACAGTCAACCTAAAAAGAAATGTTATACTCTGTCATTCAGTCCCGCTGTTTCCATGAGGATACAATCTAATTTGTATGTTTAGAATTTGGCAAATTGAACATTTACAACTATCATAAGTTAAAAGAATGTAAAATGCTCCCTGTAAATACCAATAGATACAGAATCATTTACAAACACGTAAAAAACATACATTTTCGAAGAAGCCATTGCAATGTGTACGCATCCAGAATGAAAGAACCGTGAAATATAATCGCTCGGAGATAAAGCAGATACCACGCTATCGTTTAGTACAATAGTACAATAGTAAAATACGAATCAGTTAATTTTTCCTTGTATTTAGAGTATTGAAAACTAAATAGGCCATAAATGAGCAACAACCGTTTACTATAAACAAAATCCGCGCACTGAAAACCCAATAGTAACACATGCTATTCAATCAGAACGCAGCAACGGAGACATACTAGCGAGCCAATGCCACGTGGGGTACGGGTGTCAAACAGTACAACTGTAAGTTGGTGGTAGTTAGTAAGTTAAGTAAGCGGAAAATCTTGCCAAACCATCCAAAAGAAGAAGAAAAAGAACAAAGAAAACATTGCAGGAAGTAATGTTAAGAAAAACATAGATGAATAACTAGCTTCAGTTAGAGGAAAATTACAATAATCGTGCTAGATACGAATTTTTGCAGAAGGTTTAGAGTGATCTCAATTTTGGCTTTTATTTATTCGAGAAACAAACTAAAAACAAATTTTCATAAGAATATCAAAGGATACAAGTGTTACTTCAAAAATAGATTAGCGAGCGTAAAAGATAGTGGAGGGGTTGCCATTTATGTGAACGAATTGATAGCGATAAAGTGCAAATCACTATACAGTTCGAGTATTTCAGTAAAACTCTCGAGTGCGCGGACGTGCAGATGTGTGTTTTTGCCTTTCCGTCACTGGCGTCTAGACAACTTCCCGTGCACCAATCGAGACGTATGAGGTGCCATTCGACGTGTATCGGTCTCCTGATGGGGAACTAAAAATTTGTTTTCTGATCCCGCTAGAATATTTAAGGGAATTTCTAAAAAGTCTTTCACGACCGTGGCAACACTGATGTTGACGTCTTTAAGTGCACAATTGAATTACGAAGTAAATCGCGCTGCAATTTGGATTTCAATTTAGAGTCGAATTATTATCGTACTTAAAAAAAATAAATTTGCGAATACCTACGAACAGTATTGCCTCAGAACTTATTGAACTGGAAGAATTTCAAGTGAATTGGAGAAAACAAAACTGAGAAATACTGGAGAATGAACAAACGTTATGTTCGACTTCACACTTTTACGTTCATAAGTAGTTCTAGTTTAAGCTCTTGCAAATACCGATATTCAAATAATGTGACCCACAACTAATTTTTATTCAAATTAACTAACACCTTATTCACATAAACATATAAAACAGTCACCCTTAATGTTAGATTCACATGCTAATCTAGATTCGCATACAAAACGATTAGTAGAGCAATTGCAGAAGTAGAAGTGAGTACAAATGACACTGAATTTGTAAAGTTTTAATCTCTTGAAAAATTGGGGGAGAAAAATATGGAAGTTTTAAGGAAATCCGGGGAAGAATCAAATATAGTTGTAAAGTATCTTGCGATAGAATTGTCGGAACTAATCTGCATTTTTGCATTTAGCATTTGTGCTAATGCAAATGTGATATGCGCATTTTTGTGCATATTAGCAAAAAAGAGCAAAAACGTAGCTGTACTCAAATTGAACTATTACCATCAAAACCTGCAAGAATTTGTTTCGGCGATTATAATTTTGCAATTGCAATAAGACTTGTTCATATCCTGTATGGAGGGAACACACAAGGACATTGGGTGTTGGAAACTTTTGAACGGGGGTATAACATCAGCTACTACGATTCATTTGGTAAGCTCAATGTCAGATACTGAAAGGACATATTTAAACAAAGCTTGGCATGAAAGAAGTGAAGTATGAAAGAAATGTTCACACATGAAACTTTTTTGAAAACAGTTTACATCGTCGGCGCCGCCACATTTTGCTAGAAACAAGTAATTTGAAAGTACGTAGTTGTTGTGAAGCTATGCCTCAAAAATAAATGCTTCTATTTATGTAATTCATACTTCCTTTTCCCTTGAAAATGATGATCTTTGGGGCGTTGTGCAGCAAGGTAACAAACTTAATATTTTGGTAGGAGACTTTAATAGTCGTAGTTTAAATTGGGGCTCCTAAAGAATAATTGGAAAATTATTGCAAGATAGGTCAGAGGGAAAATAATTGGTGAATTTGCAGAAAAAGCAGACCTAGTAATATTAAATGCAGGTAATAAACCTACATACTTTAATGTGGCAACAGGAACTACAAGTGTCATAGATTTAAGCATGTCTACGCCGAATCTAGTGAGATACCTTCAGAGGAATGTATGCGACGACCTATTTAACAGTGACCATTTTTTACTATTGTTATGACCTTTGATGGCTCAGTCACGTCAGACATAATCCACACAACCAGATGGATTTTAAAAATTTAATTGACAACTTTATCTGCAAAGAATCGTCGATGACAACAAAACTTACAATGTTAACCTTGAACATAAAGAATTTGATAATATATTAGATGACTTTGAAGAAATAATAATGTCCACTGCCAAAGAACCTATTCCTAAAAATACAGGCAAAGTAGGTAAGAAAAACCTACAATGGTGGTCAAAAGAATGTGAGAAGACATTTGAATAATTCAAGCTTTTGTATAACATCTATGAAAGCCACAATGCAGATGAAAATAAAATTCGGTTTAAATCTGCTAGAGAAAAAGTAAGAAGAACAATCAAGGAAACAGAAATAAAATGTTGGATAGAATTTCTTTCATCCATGAACTCAAAGATGAACAGCAGAGAAGCATGAAATAAAATAAACGCCATAAATGGAAAACATAAAATGACTACCATAAAAACAATAACGTCACTAACATGCAAAAGTCATGGGGTATTGCCTACAGCTTCGGAAAGTTCTTTGCATCAAATTTCAACGATCAGAACTATGAAAAAGACTTTGTAAAATATAAATAACATGAGAAAATTGAACTAGATCTTGAAGAAAGAAGTACAGGAGACAGCGACAGAGTGATATTAAGCACCTAAATGTAACATTCTGAGAATTAAATGAAGTATGCAAATTGAAAAACACTAGTGCCGGTCCTGACGGACTTCCTAACATATTCATTAAGAAGATGCCGTCTGCTTCTGTAAAATACCTGTTAACTATTTATAATTTGATACACAAACAACGTGTTCCCCCATAGATGGTTTGAAGCTATTATTGTACCGATCCATAAGCGAGGAAAAGATAAACTTCTGATTAGCAGCTACAGGCCTATTACACTAACATGATGTCTATGTAAACGCCTGGAAAAAATTGTGAATCAAAGATTAAAGTGGTATATGGAAAAATATCAACTTATCACTACATATCAAAGCAGCTTTGGTGTCGTCACCCAACAATGAACGCTCATATCTCTAGAGAGTAGAATCTATAATGGTTTTGCTAATAATATGAGAACCATACTTCTAAGCTTGGACATAGAGAAAGCCTATTACATAGTATGGAGAAGACTGGTGGTAAAAATATTAACCAAGGACAGAATAAAGGGAAATATTTGCTAGTTAATTTACATATAAAGAAACGTTCAATCAGGGTGAGAGTAAATGAAATTTTGTCAGACAGTTATCACATTATGAACGCCGTGCCTCAGGGATCAATGCTTAGTACTACCCTCTTTGTATTGAACGCCAATGACCTCCAAAACAATATTAAACCTCCAGCTGCCATCAATATGCATAGGGATGGCTGTAACATCAGCATTACTGGAAAAGATTTACCATCTTTAGAAGAAAAACACAAAAAGTCTTAGAATTTCTGAAGCTCATAGAAATTTCAAAGAACACTGGGTTTAAAAATTCTAAGATAAAATCCGCATTCATAATTTTCTTAGGAGGCGATCTGATAATAAGGAAATTGAACTGAATTTAGCTGAACATAAGATAGAACAAAGCAAGGAAATTAAAATCTTAAGAATGGTTTTAGATGACAAGATAACATGGATTCCACACATAAATAATTTGAAAACTGAGTATACCAAAAGAATGAACGTTGTCAAAGCTATTAGTTACACATCCTGGGGAGCGGAGAACTTACCAGGATATAGTTGGCACATTGCCTATTATTACTACTTAAATTACTGTTGGTTGTTCGATAAAGTTCTGGATTTGTTTCATCGATTGTACTCGTTGATATTAGAAACTGAAATTGTTACGTTAAGAATTGTTGAAGTTGACCTAGTTGTTGCTGTTGTAAATGCCACTTATGTTGCTGTTCTTGCAATTGTTACTATTGTTGTTCAATAGCAATTTGTTGATATTCATATAAACTGTTTGTTACCGGCGAGGTTCCGTTCACTGTTTTCATTGCTGCTGCTATGCTGTGTCCGAGGTCAGAGCATGTTATATTACTTCCACTAAATTTTCACAGGACACTTTCAGAAAACGTCATATTCTGGCACAATTAATGTTTAGTGGTTAATATTGTAATAATTCATCATCTATCTACAATTAAATCAACTTTTTTTGTCCCTATTATTTACTCTTCAGTTTAATGGAGTGTCTAGCTCTAATTTATATCAAGGTTTTGGGCGTTTGCATACTTATATTATCTCAGAGTATTCTGGGTCAGAGTCTTTCTTCTCATGGGCTTGAAAACACCGCTAATGCGAGTATTCGGATGGAGAGCATTTAAATTTGTTAGGAAATATTCGGTTATCTATTCCATTACTAAGAAAATTATAACACCTTGAAATTTGCTATGAAAATATCAGCAACATGAAGTGTCTGCTGCAGAATTATTCTTTATTTCAATATTCTATTTGTTTTTTAAATTTGACAATACCTCATTGTATTTTCTCTAGTGTTACGTAATTTGATGGCCATCGAATATCTATTTACAAAAATGATAATTATTTTTTGTAAATTAATTTTATATCTTATAATTATGAAAGTCTTGGCCTTGCTAAGTTGTTTAGTCTTTTGGCTACTTATCTTCTAATCTTTTCTTTGCGAAGATATTTCAATAATCTTGGCGTATGTCTACGCTGGAGCTCTTCATATTACCACACTGAATTTACTTTCAAAGTTTTACCACAATTCGCGATCAAAGTTTTTCATGAATATTACTTTTTTCTCCGTAATCAATTTTATCTCTTATTCCCCTATTCGTGAACCGCATTATTCCCCTATTTTATTTCCCTTCGTGAACCACATGTACATTTTCTATCTCTCACAAGTCAAAACAAAATATTTTTACATCACGCCCTGACGGCAATAAATAGTCACACTGCCAAATCCAATATCATTCTGACATAAAGTGTTCGTTTTCACCTACGATCTGTGTTAACAAGTGCAATTGTTTGCTTGTTATACTTCGAATCGATACGCTCTTGTCGCCCTCGCAACCATGCATGTAGACCTCTCTTGTCTTATATCAACAATGTCCCACGTTTTTAATACGCTTTGTTTACTAACATTTTCCATTGTCCAAACTTTATTGTTCAATATAATAATTTTATTTTCTGATGCCTTGCATTCTCGATGAATCATTTTAATTTATATCTTTACGTAATTCCTTATAACTCACCTGTCATGTGGCATTAATGTTTTTGCTTCTCGAATACAAAAGTCCCATGAGGTATTTTGCATTCCCTCAATATAATAACACTTGTTTAGGATTAAAATCGAAATTGTTTACTCAAGCAAAACAATCATTCACACATTTGCAACAAATAGGCACAATTTCCGTGCACTTTCTGAAAACTACACCTAAATTATTCACACGCCCACTAAATAGAGTAACTAATTATACACTTCGTTTACTCTGTTTCAGAAATGCATAGAGAAGATAAAACACTGCTTTATCTTTATTTTTTATTTGGGTTCTTTTAGCAAATTAGTATTCAAATATATGTTGTATTCTATCGGATTATTACGATTAAAATTTTGAGCATTAACTTCGAACACTTTACGCAGAAATTCAGAAGTTCTTTCGAACTTGTCTTTGTTCTTCTTTCTCTTTTTTTGTTGCTGGTCCTTTTCTTTTTCTTCTTTCTGAAGCTTGCACACTTTATGTTTTTTAGCTGGTTTTGCAAATGAATTTTTTCAACAAATGTTAAAATGCTGATTTTTATGCGCTTACGACCTCTATTTTATTTCTTTGTAGGTTAGTCTTCACAAGAGCAACTGCATTAAACAAAAACTCATTAATTTTTTTTTCATTGATTGATTGTGTGCAAGCAGATAAATGTAGTGGAAGTGTTTTTCTCGAGAGGGGGTAATGATCTTCTCCTGGTGAATATGAATATTATTTACACCACACGCATTCTTCAGCACCAACGAAATTCGATGTTGATTGATTCAACTGCTGTGATCATTAGTCCTGTAAGTGTTGTGTATGTTTTTTGATCGCGGGAAATGTCTGTGATCTTCCCCCGCTGGATGGTGAGATTCGGCACCGAGCTACCCCCGGCTAACGGAGTTTCCCCTCAACCACGTATCTCAGCAGGGCAGCGCCCCAGCTGGGACACATTCTAAGCTCCCGTTCGGTCTCCTGGCGTGTGGAATAGTGTAGTACATGACAGTGTAAGTGTGTGTCAGTATGGGGAAGAAAAGGACGAGGAAAGATGGCGCCCGGTTCGTAGCTCGTTTGTTAGAATTGAATTGAATTGAATTAATGCCTTATTATACGTGGCGAGACTCAGGCTATGAGACCTGCTCTTCCGTCTGACCACGCAAATTTCGCTACGCTCTTTTCACCAACTAGCAGAGAAAGGAGGTATTTGGGCGAGAAACAGGCGATTTTCATTTAGCTCAAAGGCTCAAATTTAGGCTTGAGGATCTTTTACATGCAAGTTAATCTACTAACATGGGCCAGCCAGCTTTACTTCCCCTCTGAAGGAAGGCGTACGAAGGATTTTGTCGCCCTTAAAAATCCACTTGGGTACAACAAACTTGGGTGCAACAGTGCAATACGCTAACCGTTACACCATCGCCGCGCGCTTATACCACCGTTACGGTACTGCTCCGGCATTCGCCTGGTGTTGATCGAAGAACCCACCAAAAACTACCGATCAGAGTAACCGGCCGCTAGAATTCTCCTCCATACAGCTTCTGAATTTGTCCTAGCTGTAAAGCTTATATCGAAAATGCTGCCACCGTCGGGAGTGGTATCCTAGGACCTCGCAGTCAGAGGAGTTGCAGTAACATCAGTTGATAACCTGAGCCATATCTCCCGGTACCGGCATTCACCTTGTTTTGTCAGGAGAAACAGAGGGAAACTAATGATCAGAATTCTCCTCTCCACAGCGGCTGAATGGGTACAGCTAGCGTCGACATCGGCCAACCGTACGGACTCCCCGGTGAGGGACGCTGCGGAGACAGCGGCCGTGCTGGCGCTGAGCCACCTCAGTTGGTGTGGGGAGTGAAGGCGGCGGCGGCGACGATGAGGTGCTGGGCGACCGCTGACACGTCCGCAGCGCCCTCAATTATTCACCGCCCAGATTCCCCCCCCCCCGCCGCCCACACGCTCCCGGATTGACTTATTCATCGACTGGCCTCCGCGCGACGCCGCAGCCGTCGCTCTGCGATAGTTCGCATCAACGTGGCCGTCGCCGCACCTCCCTCGTGCTGTAGAAATGTGGGTGGTGTGATGAATGCCATATTCATTTCCAACGGCGGAAACGGGCGACGGACCTCCACCCCTCTGGCTGCGGCACCATGTGCAGACAACGCTCCCCGCGGACACGCCAAGCACACTACAAGGTTTTCCATACTCCCTAGGGCGAATTCAGCCGCTGTCTGGAGACGGCTAGCGGTCGGCTGCTCTGATCTGTAGTTTTTTTCGTGGTTTCTCCGAATAATATCAGGCGAATGCCGCAGCAAAACCCTAACAAACGGGACAAGGACCATACGTGATATGTCCTTCCTTTTCCTTGTCGTATCGTCAACCTTATTGACACACGCATTAACATACTCTACATTACCACACATGCCGGGATACCGGCATGGTCCGGCCGGGATAAACACCAGGCGAACGCAGAACCGCGCACGATCTTTCCTTCCTCTCCCTTGTCTTATCCTCACCCCTCACTCACACTTACACTAACATGCTCCACACATGCTTGGAGGCCGGTCGGGAGCTCAGAGCTTGTCCCGGCTTGGGTGGTGCCCCGTTGGTGGGAGATACCTGGTTGTGGAAAACGCGCTAGTAAACGCGTAAGTTGGCGCCGGATCTCACCATTCAGCAGGCGATGATCATCGACATCTCCCGCATTTAAAAAAACCTGCACGACACTTTCAGGACTAACAACCTTAGCAGTTGACGCGCCCGGAATCTCCAACAATCAATCATCACTCATCATCGAATATCGCTGGTGTTCTAGAATGTGTGTGGTGTAAATGTTCATTTCGGCCGTTGACTTGAATTATTCTTTCTACTTTCATATGTAGGTGATCTCAAGAACTATTTGTAAGGAAAACGGTGAAATATGCGTATACTTAAATATATTTGGTAACATCTGAAATTAAAAACTGAAAATTTTGTGAAAAGAAGTAATAAAGAAAAGACGCGAAGAGCAAAAAATAAGATAAAAAATCATCTTAATCGTTGGCTTAGAAGCTAACCGCGTTAAGTCAACTTTACGGACAGCCTTTAGAAGTTAAAGACCCTGCGACGGTTATACATAATACCTTGTCGCAGTTTTACCGATGGCTAGCGGGGTTTCGCCAACCAGGTATCTCCTACCAGCGGGGTACCGCCCCAGCCGGGACAAGCTCTAAGCTTCCGACCGGTCTCCAAGCATGTGTGGTACATGTTAGTGTAAGTGTGTGTGAGGGGTGAGGATATGACAAGGGAGAGGAAGGAAAGATCGCGTGCAGTCCTGCGTTCGCCTGGTGTTTAGCGGAGAAACCACGGAAAACTCCCGATCAGAGCAGCCGGCCGCTAGACTTTTTCTCCAGACAGCCACTAAATTCGACGTAGCTGATAAGCTAGTGTCGAAAAATCCTGCCACCGTTGGGACTCGAACCTACGATCTTCCGGTCAGAGCGACTACAGTGACATTCAGTTGATGCCCTGAGCCACCTCTCCCGATCTAAAGGCGGTGCGAGAAGTTCTCTGTCTCGTTACGACAACTTCGAATAATTGGGCTTATATCGCGTAATCTGGGTTTGTTTCTCAGCAGTCAATTCTTTGAATAGTCAAACATCATTTGCAACAGAAGGTAGATTTTCCGGGCTGGTAGGCCGTGGTCCAGTTGGCATTGTTGGGCCAAACGTTTCGTCCACGTCTGCGGTGGACATCCTCAGTGGCGGCAGGGTCGCGGGCGCACTGGACCACGGCCTACCAGCCCGGAAAATCTACCTTCTATTAACTCCGGCCGTGAAAGCCTACGATACTATATCATATGCAACATTGGTTCGGCTAAGTAGCTACTGGATTGAACGGTACTTGGCTATTGCGAGACGGGAAACATCCTTACGTAGTTGTTAAAACGTACAACTGTAGCGCGAGGCCTTCTAAATTTTATCTCTTCACACATAATTGTAATACAATTTTTCAGGCCCAACGTAGGCCTGAAGGTCCTACGTAATTTTTCAGGCCCAACAAATCATTGCCCAACGTAGCTGCAGAGGTTAAGTTACTGCTGAGCCAAATCGCTTTCAGCAATTAATTGTTGCCTTCCATCTGGCTCAAACCCCGACCCCGTTACGTCTTTGGTCCGGTCTGTCTTCACACATTCCTCTATTCCTTTTCGTCTCCGCTCGTTCAGCATTTCGCCGCGGGTCGCGCCAGTATCCACGTATCCACGTATGTGTGTGGGGGGGTGGAGAGGCGCGACGCGGTGCTGATTGACTCGCTCCCGGGAGGAGGCCGTGAAAGGCGAATCGATTGCGGGGCGATGCTATTGATGCTTCACGCCGCCCTAAGTCCTCCGTTCCTCCCCCGCCTCTCCCCACGCCCTTCTGTCCCATCCGTGCCACGCCACCCTCCCGATTCCCCCGGTCGCCCCTCGCTCCCCGCCCTGGCCACTCCGCCTCCGCCCCCGCCTCTTTGTCCCCGCCCCCTCCGCTCGCCACCAAATCGCCACCCCATCCACTCCCGCCACTCCGTCCTCGCCCCCCCTCCGCCGCCCCCTCCACAACTGGCCCCTCGCCCAACCCACCCCCCAACCTCCT
>BOPP01000114.1:4112164-4126665 GCA_017312745.1 Gryllus bimaculatus
CACCAGAGAGAGATCTGTGTTGAGTAGCGGATGTAGCAGATGGCCAGCTGAGATCCGGTCTTGGAGCAGCTTCCCTTGTTCGGGGGGCAGCGTGGCGCAGCAGGCGGCCGCAGCTGCGCGAAACGCCACGTCTTTGAACGCCTCCACTCGAATGCGCTCGCCGCGTCGCGTGCGCCGTGCGGGTACTCTCTGCGTCGCGCGCCTGCGCACGACGCCCCCGCGCACGCCCACGCAACCAACTGAGACCCTCACTGGCGCCCCTGCAAATCTCTACTGCTATGAGCCGGTTCCAGCGAGGCACAAGATGGACAGAATAAAGCGAGGCAGGTTAGGAGACACGGAAGAGTATAGCTGAATAGGTGAAAGAGAAGGAAAAGTGAAAGAAAGGCAAGATAACAAAGGACAAGATAAAAAGGAAAAAAGGAAATGGAATAAAAGAGAAGGCGAAGCGCAAGTGAAGAGACAGAAAGGGAGGAGAAGTGGAAGACAAAGTTAAGCGAAAGGGAAACGAAAAATGGAGGGCAGAAAGAGACGAGAAAAAGAGATAGAAAAGGGAGACGAGACAGAGAAGAGATCAGAGAAGAGACAGAGAAGAGACAGAGAAGAGATAAGAGAAGAGCAGACATAGAGACAGAGAAGAGACAGACGAAGAGACAGACAAGCGACAGAGAAGAGACAGAGAAGAGACAGACAAGAGAAGAGAAGAGACAGACAAGAGACAGACAAGAGAGCATGACCAGAGACATAACAAGAGACAGACCAAGAGCCAGAAAGAGACAGACAAGAGACAGACCAGAGACAGACAGAGACAGGCAAGAGACGAGGCAAGAGACAGAGAAGAGAAGACAAGAGAAGAGCAACAGAGAAGAGAAAATTTAGAGAGAGGAAAAGGACAAAAGAGGCCGAGAAAAGAATGGAATAAAGGGGTAGGACCGGAGAGAGGAAACGAAAAGATAAAAGAGGAGAGCAGCAATGAACGGAAAGGGCAAAAAGAGTGAGAGATCAGATGGATGGAAATGAGATGGAATGTTGGGTAAGAAAAGAGAGAGAACGCGACATGGAAGATAAAGAAAGAGAATGCCAAAAGAGAAGATGTGACAGAAAGACTGAGAAAAAAAGACAGTGAAGTGCAGCATGCACCCTTCGCGTGTCGGCTGTGTTGTGGAAGCACTCACCTCGCCGCCGCGCTTCCTCCCGCTGAGGGGCGCATGTCGGCTGCCTCCGCCAGCCGTGCACGCCCCGAGCCCGCTGGCGCCGTCACCGCCGCCCCGCACACGCCCACGCGCCGCCCCGTCGCCGCCGCTCCCCGCGAGCCGGCATCCAGCCGCCCGTCCGGCCCTCCGAGCGCTGTGCTGCGCACCAGTGCATGATCACGCTCCCTGCGGACACACCAAAAACACTGCAGGGATGTCCCCCTCCCGGTGGATTCACTTGCTGTCTGAAGGAACAGCCGAGTCCCGATACACCAGGCCCATGCGGATAGGTAGAGATACTCAAGCTGGCCATCTGCTACATCGCCTACCTCAACCACGTGCTGGACGTGTGAACGTGCAGCTTCCGCAAACAGGTTGGTTCTCGAGACACTTCACTCTAATCTAGTGAGATTCTTCATCTTCTACATTGCATACATCAATCACTTGCTGGACGTGTAAACGCGCAGATTGTACGAACAAGTTTGTTTTCCGGACACTTCTCCCTTTTCTATACAAATCCTCAAGGTGACCATCTGGTACATCGCATACCTCAAGCATGTGCTGGTCGTGTAAATGAACAAACAGGTTGGTCGTCCAAACTGTTGGTGAGATAGATGTATATCTCAGACATTATCCACGTCAACAAATTGGGACAGTTAATCTAGTTAGATTTGTTCTCCATACTCACTTTAGGAGGAATTGTTCTCTTTCTGTTTCATTTTCTACCTCAACCATAAGATATGCTGGAGGTCTAAACGCTTCTCTTACAAACAGATTGGTCGTCCACATCCTTTACGACTAGATACTGCTCCACATTATTCTATAGATCGAGATCCTCAATCCGGTCATCTGCTACATTATCTACATAGGCTGGTATCTCGCCTACAGCCACGATCTAGATCTCTGAACGCAGTTCCAAGGGGTTTTTTTCTCTCACACTCACTTAAGCTGGAAAAGTTGTTTTTCTGCTTCACCTACCTCGATCCTGTGCGGTATGTACTCTAATTTGGTTGGTTCTTTTCATTTTTCATATTACCTAAATCCACCCCAGTATTCTCTACATCTTTGGAGTGATTGTTAGTGAGACCGGGCGCGTCAACTAACAAGGTCATTAATCCCATAAATGTAGTGCATGTTTTTGCTCGGGAGGTGACGTTGATCTTCCCTCGCTGAGTGGCGAGATGCAACGCCGACCCACTGTCGGCTAGCAGGGTTTTCTTCAACCAGGCAACTCCCGAGGGCAGCACTCCAATCGGGACAAGCTATAAGCTCCTGACCGGCCTGTCGGCATGTCTGATAATATAGTACATGTTAGTGAAAGTGTGTGTAGGGGATGAGGAAAGGACAAGGAAGAGCTAGGAGAGATCGCGTGCAGTTC
This sequence comes from Gryllus bimaculatus, assembly GCA_017312745.1. Classification (NCBI taxonomy): domain Eukaryota; kingdom Metazoa; phylum Arthropoda; class Insecta; order Orthoptera; family Gryllidae; genus Gryllus; species Gryllus bimaculatus. The sequence goes on from BOPP01000114.1 coordinate 4,114,736, forward strand.
GTGGCCCGTTTGAAAGGGAACTGCTCCGGCAATCGCCTGGTGTTAATCGGAGAAACCACGGAAAACTACAGATCAGAGCAGCCGGCAGATAGAATTCTCCTCCAGACCGTCACAGAACTAGATTTAGCTATCTGGCTAGTGTGGAAAATTCTGGCACCGGCGAGACTCGAAGCTAGGACCTCAATGTCAAGGGACTGGAGGGATGTCAGTTCATATATTGAGCCATCTCTCCCAGTCTTTAAATCGAGGTTGGCATTCCCTCCGCCTATCCCGATCGTTTACCTCAGACGGCTGTTGAACGACAAATACAGCTACTCTAAGCAGATGGGTTCTTCCCACACGTTTGGTAGAATAATCCTACATATGCTACATCCTCAACCACGTGGTGAACGTGCTACTCTAACCAGGTTGATTCTCTACATTCACAAGAATACTTTTGTCTAGATGAAGATCTGATACCTAAATTCAGCCGCGTGATGTACGTATAAACGTAGGATTTCCGGGCAGATACATTTTCCCTTAACCTAGTGTCCTATGTCCCGAGATATCACTTTTCTAAAATGAACATATTTCTGAAATGGACTTTTAAATTTCGAGTTCATAAAAATTTCGCCTTTGAAAGCTACTAATTTGTTGTCTAATCTCACCATCTTAGCTAATCGTAGAATATCTTTTCACATTTAAATTTTTAACTTGTGTTGCTATTCTAACAAAAATTGTTTCTAAGGATAATATAATCCTTTTTTATATTGTACATAATGTATATACAAATTATTCAAACTGAAGAAATTTGAAATTCATTGCTACCACTTCGTTATATGGAAAATGAATAGTTTGATGAATTGGACAAAAGATTCAAGACTTTTAAAATTAACCTAGCTTCAGGGAAAACTTGACATAGGGGCATTAAGAAGGAAAGGAACTTAAAAATTAATCTTTTAATAAATGCTTTTAAACGTTATTTGTATTTCTCCAACATCTAAATTTATTTCAGAACAGAACTTTTAACAAGCAACTTAGCAACTATTTTTAAGTTTGAAGTCGTCAACATACTCGTGTTATTTTTTAAAGAAATACAATATTTTATAGTTTTAATGAAATGTTTTCGTAAATTTTGAGTTTTAAAGAATTCTAATTACTTATCATAACTATAAACTATAAAATTATTGCGACCGACTTAACGCGTTTTTAACATAAAGTGTAAAAAACACTTGCCCTGAATTCACCAAGTTAAAGGAGCTAACTTACCTTTCTTCTGTACGAAACAAATATAAATATTTGTTATTTTCTTTTTACAGATCGAGGAAAGTCATTGTAGCAATGCCAGCTATCTACACTCCCCGGCGAGTGGTTAAACTTCATCTAGTCTATTCATCGTGTATATCTCCGTGTGTATATGTGTATGTATGATCGCTTGTGAATAAAATCGCAATTTTATCGAATATACTGTGTAACATATGTATTAATACATTTCCTAATGCCTTACCGAAACGTTGGTGATATAGCCTATGAGATATATCAGGCACAATTTTTTTGCTGACAATCCTGCTCGTTTTGGGCGAATATAATCACCAAAATGTATGGCATTATGCTTCCCCAATTCCCTTTTACATAGAGAATGTTCTAATGGCGCACATTTGTGATCATAATGAAGATGCTTCATAATCAGTTTTCGAGTCATTCAAACTACAGCAAATAGTGATGCGTTTGAACTTAAATTTTCTAACAAATAATAAGGAAAATATTTCAAATAAATTATTTTTTTCAACTCACATTTATTTTTTATATCGTTTGCTTTACTTTTCATAAGTACAAGCGAGTCACAATGGCCATAGAAGTAGACCTATCTAGGTTTAAGAGTATTTTGCGATAGTGTCGGAATTTTGAGCGTCAGGCACGAGAACCAAAATAATACTCTGCATACCGAGACAAAACTGTCGGTTTTGCCCCTAATAGTTACCAAAAAGCACCACAATATCGCTAGTGTCGCCGCACGCCGAACGGTCTCTAGCCTTCAGTTGACACGACGCCTTGAAGCAACGAGTACGTCACACGGTCGACCGCTCGGTGAGGTAAATCGTGGCACAGGTAAGAAAAATATATTATTTTATTTTACTATCAATAACTTTTAAACGTAAATATTTTCATGAAATTGTCAGTTTAGGTAAAATAAGACATCTGCAATAAGTGTACATCTGCAATATTGTCAAAAATTAAATCCAGCACTGAATTCAATTTTATTAACTGTAAAAAACAATAAATGGTAGCAATATTCAACATTTTTATAAAATTAATAATTAACGTAAGTTAATGACAGGTTTTAACAGCTAAAATTATCAAAAATGTAATTCTGACACTGGGTTCGAGTTCAGCAACACCAGAAACCAAAATATTACAGATCAATTTTTTTTAAACTACATTACTAAAAACTACACTGAAAAGTCTCTGAAAGTGAGGAATCCTAATTTACAACACGTGTTAAATACCAATATCTTAAAGGCGCAAAGGAGATTAATATAACAAAAAACTGAAAAAGTTATAAATAATTTGTTCGATATTCTAAACCGATGGTTGGGTTGGGAGCAATGAAATAAAAACTATTTGAACATAACGGCCACCCTCGCCTATACATTGAAGAAAAATACTAGGAATCGGTTTATAGAATCTAATACTATTCCAAATGAGTCCTACCGCAGGCGTCCTTTAGTCTTAAAGCGGACAAACGCATTTTAACTACATTCAACCTCTTTACTAGAGAATAACTATTTGAGGGCCACCGTACCGGGAGAGGTGACTCAGGGCATCAACTGCATTGCAATGCATCTGACCAGGAGGTCCTATGTTAGCAGGATTTTTTTTCACTAGCTAGTTTTGCTGGGTCGAATTCAGTCGCTGTCTGGAGGATAATTCTAGCGGCCGGCTACTCTGATCGGTATTTTTTTGGGTTCCATGATTCTTCCACATATACAGACATAAATCAACACTATAAAACCTAGGAACCCGTCTGGATAAGTCATTTTTTCCTACAATGTTTCCCATTGCGTCTCATAGAATTTGGTGTAGAAGGAAATTACTCTCCGTCTTTCGATGTTCTTGGATGCCTTGGTTAATGTCCTCGAGAATTTCGGAGTAGCCTTGCAGATACCACAGAACTTTTCTCAAGGTACATATTACGCAGCTTAACACTAGTGTAGAGTAAATTAGACCAGTAGCATAGATATATCACACAGTAATACAAGAGCAGTGACATATTTTAGACAAATATATTCAAGTCCGATCTCCACAAAAACAACATTGCTTAGATTTCTTTCAACAGTAAACCTGTATGTTTGTTCCTGTCGTTAGGCACTATTCGAAAATATTTACTCCGGCAAAGTTAGAGAATGTACAATAAGAGAAGTTTGATTTGTTATTACATTAAACAAGTTTGTTCTGCAACGAAAAGATATCCAAAACTCTCTTACTTTGGGGATTAATACAAACACCTGCATGTTACTGAAAATTAATATGAGTGTAACAGTTTGATGAAAACTATCAAAAGTTTGTAGACAATTCAATAATGGAGATAACCAGTTTTATAATTACGAAGTTTAAAAACTTATCAAACTTAACGATATTTTGTGAGTTGGTTGCTCACATCGCCATATAATATAATAAAAATGAATCATATTATAATACGATAAAATCTGAATACGGCGAAATATGCTTACATATATACTCATCAACAGCTACAATGGATTTAAAATTATTAAATAATAATATTTTCAAGAAAGGAAGCTAAATAAATTTTTAGCGTATAACACAAGTAGGTGACGAAAATTACCATTATGCCAATAGGACAAAAAAATAATTAATTGGGATCCATTTAAGATCAAGCCCAATTTTTGAAGAACAAATAAGATGCATAGGAAACTGAGGGCTAGAATAAGCCAACGCAGACATAGAAAACAAAGGTACATATTTCACGTAAATGATACCCAACATCTGGAACTAAATGAGTTGGGCCCAGAGGAATGAAGGAAAAACGTAATTTGGGTAGAACGAACAAGTAGCTGGGGGAGGAGGTAGCGGGAAGGAGGAGGAGAAAAAGGGGGAAACCAATGGGTAGGACACCGACCACAAGTACTGGTTATCGTCGGGCTTTGATTGTTTCTATAAGCACATCTGTTTGCAACAAAAACAATTAAAACAAGTTGGGCTTATTAATAAATTAAAAATGTAAACAAATAATGTAATCAATAATTGTTGGAGCTGGAATGAGCTGGAAATGTGATATTATAAATATAATTTTTACGAGCAATTTTCTTAGAGAACGAGTGGTACCACAGTAGTACGTACTTTCTCTTATTAGTAATGGTTGCATAATATTATAATCGTAATTTCTTTCCATATAATTATATACCACCCATCACATTTTCTCATTACCAAACATACTCAATGAGGTGCGAAAGCTAATTCCTTTAAAGCTTATTCATCAACACACATTTGACAACCTGAAACTGCTCCATACAGCGCACAGTGTGTAATTTCGAGCCACTAGCTCGTAAAAATTAATACCTTGGAAACTATTTCACTGAAATGGAATGCAATTTGGTATGCGCATCTCTTATATAGTACTCTTTAAGTATGCGAAGTTCCAATAAGATATGTTTATTATTTCAAAAATTTTTAATAAAATTACATACGAAATATTTCGAATTGTACACACGTTTTATGAAGAATAAAGTGTCTTTATCCACAATTTTAAAACATTTCGATAATTTTTCGATTTTAAAATATTTATTCTTATATTATAGAGAATGTTTATTTTAAACATTTTAATTTTAATGTATTATCTTCTTTAAATTTCGCTACTACTAACTGCTTCTCGATTTTAATTGGTTTTCTGAGTAAATGATGAGCATTCACACTATTTTATAGTAATGTAATATTGTAATGTAACTAAATCTTTTGCCCCTCAGAATGTTGCATGCAGTTTTAACATTTTTTGACATTAAGTATGTAAATTAAATATGTAAACTCACCTCGATGGGTTAGATTTTTCATTTTTCTTCGAGAGAACTTACCTCAGACAATAATTTTATGACTTCGCGTGGCAAATCATGCGTTTTTGGTATATGGAATTTTCTTAAGCTAATAAAGTATGAATCAGATGATATCAGCAGTCTGTGAAGCAAATAGAAATTTGAATTTATTCTTGATGAGCTTGAGATCGTCCGTAGGATGTCCTCATTAATGTCCTTATTGTAGTGAAATTGCCTAACGTCAAGATAGATTTGCAATGGTTTCCAAGTGTAGTCAAAACTATTTTGTAATTTCATAAATAAAAATCAATAATTGCAACCAAATTATTTCGCGAGAGTGACTTGCCCTGACTGCTTTAAATGAACACTTACATGCGACTATCTTCGACTCAACTTGATAAAAAATATTCCCGGCTATGGATCTATCCTAATATAAATTACATTTGAACGAGGAGTCTATTTTAATTTAAGTTACAAATTCGAACCTAAATTAAAATGTCTTTAACTTCTTAATTTGTGCAAAACTTAACGTGTCAAAATTCCTTATACGTCGCCCGCAATCGAACTATTACCCCAATCTCAACTGAAAGAAACCTCGTGCCGCTTCGTTTGCTACATTCATTTTACTCCACGTATAGCGAGAGTGTGATTATTTCAACATTTTCACAGAACCACGGCTTCCACTACCCCCGTCACTACTTCTGCACGTAATGTCCTTGGGCCGTGTTCCCGTCCTTTCTCCAAATGAATAGTGTTGTGTCATCAATTATGCCGTTTTCCTGTTCTAATAAAAACGGGGTTTCCTGGTTTATCACAGCATATAGAACCAGATAATATTCTATCGTATTCTTTAAGTCATATCAAGTTCACTATTAGGGGGCCAAAAATTTAAGAAAATGTGAACAAATGTATTATAGGAACGGAGTAGGGTCAGCTGGAGAGAGGGTGCAGCAAAATGGATTAGCCTAAAGAGAAACTGGTAAACTACAAAAATCATCACAAGATAGTAGGCACGATTCCATTGTACCACAAGTTTTATGCTCTGAAGCATATGTGATTGTTTCTAGCATAGATATTTGATGACAAACCAGTGATTAAACTTTGCATATTTAGAATAAAAAACAAACAAAATTAAATTAATTAACAATTGGCATACAATCGTCTATGGACAAGCCATCTGTGCGTCAGATCACTTCTAGTGAGAATTTTCGGTGGACCACAGGGACTCGAGCAACCAGACAGTAGAAAATGAAATCATTCTTCATCATTCATTATTAATCTTCTACATGAACCTGCAAGGTGGAATCCGACTACACAACATATTAAAGGAAGAACATAATATATAGGAAGATGCTTTATTCACACTTTCATTACTTGACAATAAGAGTTTTTCTATCGAAAAATCGCTGATATCCGCCTCACGCATATAATACTTTCTTTTTATTGCATACATAGTAAGATGAGAAGGGATAGTAACTCCGGGGTAGTTTACTACCTTTGTAAGTAGACAAGAAGTAAAAGGACGAGTTAGGTAGGTCAAGAAGAGAGGGAGTAGAGAAGAGAAATATAAGGAATGTTAATACAAAATTTTAAAAAAGGAAGGTTCTTATAAAACAGTCCTATATCCAAACAATAATATACCTAAATTATTGGGTTTTAAATATGTAATGTGAAAAGTTGCAGTTTTACCTTCATATCGATTTTGATTACATCGTTCATATTTCTTCATCAATCGGAAGGACCCATAATTTGGTCATGCTTAGAGCCCTTCAATATATTCATCTTTCCCTAAGACCATCTCAGGATTTGATAAAAGACAATATGCTGCAAAGAAAAGCTTATCGAGACTGCAGTCAGTAACACAGAACTTAAAATATAACACTGCAGCACAATATTCGGTTAACAGCCTGGTCGTGTGATAGCGCCAGTCGGCTACTGGGGCGAGACGACGCCTTACAGGCAATCGGGGTTCAGACGGTGACGTCAGCAAAGTCCTTTTCCCCAGAGACCCCAGTTTCCCAGACTCCCACTGCAGGAGCGGAGGACGGTAGTTCGGGGACAATCACACGCCTCGACGCGCAAGTGAGTTGAGACAATATTGCACTGGTCTCATTCCGTCTTGGACTCAATGAACCAATCCGTCGACAGGGCAAGGGACGTACACTACGTGATCAAAAGATCAAGAAGGTGTTTAAAACATCAACGTATACCTGTGCCGTGATAGTGCCACACGAGACAAGGGGTGCAAGCCCCATCCATGAAAAACACGAGCAGACCATAATACCATTTTGGACGTGTCCAGATGTACTAATCTTATTCCATCTGAGACTCATTGAACCTATCCGCCGACAGGGCAAGGAACGTACACTACGTGGTCAAAAGATCAAGAAGGTGTTTAAAACATCAACGTAGACCTGTGCCGTGATAGTGCCACATGAGACAAGGTGTGCTTACCCCATCCATGAAAAACACGAGCAGACCGTAACACCATTTTGGACATGTCCGGAGGCACTGGTCTTATTCCGTCTGAGATTAAATGAACATATCCAGCGACACAGCAAGGAACGTACACTATGTGATCAAAAGTATTCGGGCACGTCCAAACTGGTGTTATGGTGTGGTCGCGTTTTACGTGGAGGGGGGCTTGCACCCCTTCTTGTTTTGTGTCGCACTATCACGGCACAGGCCTACGTTGATGTTTATACACCTTTTTTATTCCCACTGTTCCACGATTCGAGGATGGCGATTGCATCTTTCAACACGATCGAACACCTATTCGTACTGCACGGCCTGTGGCGGAGTAGTTACATATACATAATTACGCAACAATAACATGCCTGTAATACACTGGACTGCACAGAGCCCTGACTTGAATACTATAGAATTGGGATGTTTTAGAACGCCGACTTGGAGCCAGGCCTCTCCGACCTACATCGATACCTCTCCTCAATCCGTGAAGAATGGGCTACCATTCCACAAGAAACCTTCCAGCACTTGATTGAGAGTGGAAGTTGTCATCAAGGCTAAGCCATCGCCCTATTGAATTCCAGCATCACCGATGGAGGGCGCCACGAATTGGTAAGTCATTATCATCCACGTGTCCGGATACTTTTGGTCACATAGTGTATGTCTTGAAGGAATGACCATAACAGTTGACGCACCCGAAATCAATCAACGCAGTCTGATGCACTTTGCCATACCACCGAGCAGCGCATATCACTATAAATTGCGCAAGGTTTAACTTACTCTGTGTAAAATTCCAGACTTGCCACTAAAAGTCGTATTTCCATGTTTCAGCCCTATTTTTTTAGGACTGTCCTTTTTTCATGTCTTTCCTTTTGATGATGTCTGACCAGATTATCATGCTTAATTTATCTGTCTTCTCTGTCGTCTGTCCGTATGTGAACGTCACTAGCGCGTACACTGATCTCATGAATTTCTCCAAAATGAATATTCCCCATCGATCCCGCCATACTCGAGACACCGGAGTCATTTTTTGTTCTTCAGAAATCTGCGTGCTTTATTTAAAAATACTACTGGGTTATTTTGTTCGGCGGGTTTGGTGCTGATGCAGGCCTCTAGTTGTGTAATAGCAACAGGAGGTGAAATAATGATTTTTGTATTCTAGCATTACAAGCAATCATGCAAGAAATCGTTCAAAAAGTGAGATTTTATGGGACGGATGACGAAGTGGCATGCATATTCTTCACGCACCGAATAAGGTGGTTCAGAGTGTAGCGTGATGACTTCAAATTTAGGAGGCCTGGGTGTATCGCCGTGCCGGCCATCCTGACCGGGGTTTTCGTGGTGGTCCAGTCGAATGCTAGGATGGTTCTGCTGAAAGGCCACGACCATAAAACCGGCGTCGCAAGTGGAATTCAATTCAATTTATTTTATTATTTAATAGGTAATTATTACAGACAAATTAGCTTACTTGATCCTATGTGGCTAGGCCGAAGGCCTTTAAGCCATTACAATACCTACATCCTTTCGCGTTCTAATCTTTCGAATTCTTGTATTCACCCCAAATGGTCTCTCCATCGCATCAAAGCCGCGGAAAAGAGACCATAAGGTACGGCTCAGGAAAAAACCCCTGAAGGGGGAAAAACCTGCCGTCAGAAGCCGAGTACATTCTAATCTATCCGACGTTTATTTTAGCTATTTTATTTTCTGGCGCGGGCGTCCCGCCGTCTCCTTCCAGTGCTTGGCCTCCTCAGCACCTGAAATAAAACAGCGCCACAGAAGATCGTCGTCACCAACGCCTCTGCCCTTGTATTTTCGATCCCCCCTTATCCCCCCCCTAATGTGCTTATTACTGTGCCAGTTTTATTTTATTTATTATATTAACCTTTTACTTACCAATTAACTATGACTTATGACTTAGTCGAATTCGTTAACTGCGTGAAGACACGAAGGTTGTGTGACCGACCAGGGTACCGGGATCTAACGACTCGAAGCGAATTGACCTTTACGGACCATTAATGGCTAAGTACAAATAATCAACACGCAATGAGCCAATCGCTGCGAGCAAATCGTGATGTGATGGCAGTACACCTTATAGTTGACAATTTTTTCACTTCTTCTGCTTAAAGTGCTTTTTCCAAAACTGAAGGTTGGCGACCACTTTCAAATCTTTTCTGCCTTGTGGCATATAAAACGACTCAGACGCACTGAAATTCCAGCCCATTTACTGATGTTATCTTACCGAGACATTATTTTCCTGTCATCGCCCTGATTTTCCGCATTCATTTAAAATACCTTTGGCGTCGTAATAAAATTGATCACAAAAAATTCACTTTGTTTATGTTATAAATTTACAACGCTGTTATACGAAATATAACACATGCAACTCGTTTAATATTGCTTTGTTCCATACGTTCGTATTTGAAAACTCGCTCCTAACTTAGTTTTCAAAATATACAACGCATGCAATAAAGCATAACATAACTCATGTTCATTCATTATATATAGGATGTATTGTGAATAATAAATTACACATACTATTAAAATCAATCATATTAATTGTAATCATGTAATGTGTCAAGTGATTTAGAAAAGACGTGATACTCATATTGTAATTGAACTACAAAACCTTCATTTTGTGAACTATTAAGGTCTTCTTCTGAGAGAAACTTTCTTTTTTAAGGGATTTCTTATCTTTTAAGGTATTATTTGTTATGTGCAAGTTTTTTTCTTTACCTGATAGTAATTTTTTTTTTTTCAATTCTGCTAATTTACAATCTGTTCACTTGGAACAATTAGTAAATGGTATACATGATAGAAGCTACTATGAAGAGAATCTAAAGGGTAAGTCTAGAATATGTTCACGCTTTAGCCTATACACATGTTCACTGTTGTCCAACATGTTCACTGAGTGTTGATTCGGGTGGCATCCCAGTCTCTTCTGATGCCTCTTGCTTCTCTCCGAGATAGTCTCTGTCATTGTTGAGATGTTCAACTGATAGTAAATAGAAAAAAAAGAAACCGCCCATTTAATGAGTGGGTATACCTCTAGTAACATTATAAATCACGGTAGAACCCCACTAATCTGAACTCTGTATACCGAAATTTTGGATAATCCGAAAATAATTCGGGAGACAAAAGAAATAAAATGTTTATTCGTTGAATTTTATAATTACAGTAGAACTGAACAACTAATTATTGAAACCAGGTGTCGATATTATTGCATTAGTAACTACGGTTTATATCACAGGATTGTTTTTAGTTAGAGAAACTTGAAAAATTGGTAATCTTCTTTTACCATAAGGAACCGAATCTGCTTGGTGATGCGATGTGTTTATGCGATCGCTACTCTAAGTTGCCATTTTCTCATATATTACACTACGTTTCATGGTCTCTGGTAATCGTATAGGTGTATTTATATATCTACAGTACATTTATCTCATATAATCCCAACATTTCCGAATCCGAACAGGCCACACCCCAATTCGGATTGCCGGCGTTCTACTCAAGTTGCGTAACACAGAACTGTGTAAAAATTCCGCCAGCCCCAGCGCTGCATCCGGGCGGCGGGCGCGCCTGGCGTGGTCTCTGCGCGGGCGAGCGGTGCGCAGGTGGCGCTGCTGATCGCCGCCCTCCGCGGGGCCTCGGCGCCCTCCGACGCAGCTGCGCCCCCGCGGCCAATCGATGCGCTGCCCACTGCGCCGCCGCCCACCCGGCAGGCGCCTCGCGCCCGGGAGAGCGCCACCCTCACTTCGCCTCTTTCCGTCAGTCTTGCACCTCTCTCCCCCTCTCTCTCCCCCTCTCCACCCTCTCTCTCCCCTCTCTTCTCCCCCCTCGCTCCCCCCCTCTTCCCCCCTCATCTCCCCCCCCCTCCTCTCTCCCCCTTCTCTCCCCTCCTCTCCCTCTCTCTCCCCTCTCTCCCCTCTTCTCCCACCTCTCTCCCTCTCTCTCCCTCTCTCTCTCCCTTCTCCCTCTTCTCCCCTCTCTCTCTCCCTCCTCTCTCCCTCTCTCTCTCCTCTCTCTCCCTCTCTCCTCCCTCTCTCTCCCCCTCTTCTCTCCCCGCTCTCTCTCGCCCCCTTCCCTCCCTCTCCCCTCTCTCTCCCCTCTCTCTCCCCTCCTCTCTCCCTCTCCTTCCCCCCTCTTCCCCTCCTCTCTCCCCCTCGCCTCCCCCTCTCTTCTCCCCTTCTCTCCCCCCTCTCTCTCCCCCTCTCTCTCCCCCTCTCTCTCCCCCTCTTCTTCCCCCTTCCTCTCTCCCTCCTCTGTCGCCCCCACCTCCCCCCCCCCCCCTCTCTCTCCCCCCTTCTCGTCCCCCTTCTCTCCCGTTCCCTCTCTCTCCCCTCTCTCTCCCCCGCCTCTTCTCCCGCCTCTTCACTCCCCCTCTCTCCCCTCTCACTCCCCCCTCCTCCCCTCTCACTCCCCTCTCCCCCTCTCACTTCCCCTCTC
>BOPP01000115.1:20802-33571 GCA_017312745.1 Gryllus bimaculatus
GGCGGAGGGAGCGGAGGCGGAGGGAGCGGAGGCGGAGGGAGCGGAGGCGGAGGGAGCGGAGGCGGAGGATGGCAGCCGTCGCCCGTGCTCCCCAGCCGACGAGATTTGCGTCTTCTTTCGCTAGGGAGTGACGGGCTTCGCCGCTCCTCTACTCAGGAAAGTGGGTCTCTAGCAGGCGACTCGCAGTGAGGAGACTAGTGGACGTATTTTCTAGAACTGCGCCACTCCCACAAGTCCCGCGCGGAGAGAATCAACCGCAAAATCTCTCCCTGACAAAACGTCAGTCTGTGACGTTACCATCGTTGAATACGTTGCGAACATAAGAAGATGAGCTGACTTAAAATGGAAGGAAAGTAAGCAATGCCTGCGAGTGCTCTATATTTAAGGGGTAACGGGGTTTGTGAAAACTGATGGGAAGGGACTCAATGGGACTTTTTATAAATACAATAGTGGTAGCACACTGCTTATATTGTAGTTAATCTTCAATATTTTGTCAATCTATCGAGCAAATGCTGATACAATCCATCGACTTTTAAGCAGATAATGCACTATTCTCCCTTATAATTTATATAATCTTCATTAACACTAAGAATTTTTCCATATTTCTATTAACTTCATTTCGTAGCTTTTATTATCGTGTTCTGTGTTATTATTGTATGAGGTTTTGTATTATCTTCATTGTGTTGATGAGTCTTTTACTTATCAGTGAGAGAGATAACACTTGAGATAACATTTAAGACAAATAAAAATATCGACTACGTAAGATTTTTAACTAAAATATTACAGGTTTATTTTGTCTTTAAAACCCTATTCTATCCTTCTATATGAGACATCAGTTACATTCATCAGATATAATACTGTCGTTAAAATTCATTAAATTTCATTAGGATTTATTAGTTATTGTTGAACTCTTTTTCCAGTTGTACGTATGTTTCAAATATTCTATATTGAGGAATTTTCGTGCTGCATTTTTTTAATAAGTGCATTATTTCTAAGCGTGGTAACGAATATGATATCTTCTATTCCGTCTCTTCTCAGCGTTGAGTTTACCATTGTAAAAATAATGCTGTGTTCATCCTTTTGATCAATTGCGATGTCTTGAACAGACTATCTGAAGTGGAAATTTTAAAAATTTCCGATGTTTCTGCAGTGTAAGTTGAAATGAAATATACTATTATTGATTCCATGAGATATTTTTCTTTCTCCGGTTTTTGTTTCTTTTTATTCAAGATGATCCCTGTTTTATTGAGCGGGAGGGACTGTGCACTCAACATTGTGCAGTCACAGAGATAACACAAAGTACGCGTATGTTTCCTTTACGTTTTGTTCCTTGAAGAACTACTCTCTTCTCGCATCGACCTGAAAATATAAAATATATTTGAATTATTAGTGAACTTACCTCTTCTGGTCCAACAGTCTCAAAGAATTTTCATTTTTTTAAAACTTTTTTGCATACTGCGAACGTAGTATAGAGAAAATATTGCGATGTTGCTGAAAAACCTGCAATTTTTCACAGAGTAACGTCTGCCGGACCCTGGTAACAAGAAAGTGGATAAATCTTGTTTATTCACTTTTCATATCTCCCTCTCTCTCTCTCTCTCTCTCTCTCTCTCTCTCTATATATATATATATATATATATATATATATATATATATATATATATATTCTATCTCTATATGTATATATTCCTCTATATACATATATATAGGAAACTATTCCTTTAACACGTTATGTAATCAGAATCCACGTTTTGTGGGTTCTGGTTACATAACCAGAATAGTTTTGCTGCAAAATGTCTGCCCGTCCGCCCTTCCGTATGTGAACAACGCAAGTTGCTAAACTGTCAGTAGAAAATTCAACAAAATTGATATCTATTGATCGATATGACTGATGTCGTGGTCCCTTTACATTGAAATGAATGTTTTGAGTTTAGGGAGTACTTTACATCAAGCCTCAATATTTTCAATTTTTGTATAGAAAATTGCTTAAAAATGTTCCCTAAATCTTTTCCTCGGATAGAGCAAAAGGCTTTAAAGTAATTGCCGTCGATCGCATGTACGTTTAACGCTGCATTTTCGAAAATTGATAAAGTCAATTTTTAGGCGTTTTTCTAGAACTAAAATATTGAAGATAGATGTGGTTTCGTTAAGGAAATCGGTTTATTAAAATCAGATCTTGAAATAAGACTCTGAATAAATTTTAGAAAATATTACTAGTTACGAGAAAAACGTTTCTGAAAAAATGAAAATCCTTGACAAAATATTTCAAACACAATTGGAGAAATGCTACATTTTTTAGTAAGTTGACTCACTAAAAATGCATTACATGTATTCGACAAATCGTTGACATTATGGAATCCTGAAACTTTCGAATAATTTCTTGAATCGGGTTAGATTTATTTCATTGTGATGTTGAAGTTTGATCATTACTTTTAAAATAAACAACATTCTGCTGTAAATTTTTCTTTGCGAATTATACTGCAGGACTTGCCAGTATTTAATAAAACATTACTTCGGTGAGATACTCAGACGGGTTCATCAGTAAATAGTAGGTTTATGTTTCGCGTTTCGTTTTTGTTCCAATTTGCCACCTTCATTTAGTCAACACATTGGCCAGAGGCTTACAGTGCAAGTTGTCTACGTTGTTGTTACTTTGGGGTAATAGGGTTTTAAAAATCCTGTTGTTTTTATAGGTGTTTGTGTGACGTTGCTGAATGCGGGGTGCATTTGTTTCTCTTTCTGTATTTCCAACGCCCGTGACTATTCTGTAATATTAGTAATTTAAGACTGGTGTTATGAAGCCGCAAAAGCTGCTCATGAATTGGGAGTCACATTAAGAATACCACTAAATTATTTTCGTTACAGTTCGAGTCTTGAGTTAATACAAACTCTCAGTACGAGGAACAGTTTTCTGTCAAAACTGTTTTCTGCCGAACAGTTTCGAGTTAGTTTATCTTCGTCAAGTATATATCATTATAAATATATAACAAACATGAGTGTGGTAATTGTTTCAAACTGATAAAAAATATATTACATGATTTCTATTCAGTTCCAACTTTTTGTATTTAAGAATATATTGTGGAATAATTAACCTTTTCCTAAACAAAAATAACACAAATATAAAAAGATTCTGAAGAGCTTTGAAACGTTGGCCCTTAAAGTTGTTTGTACCTTTGAGATCCCAATCTTCTTATAAATAAAATAGTGCGATGTCAAGACTTCACGGACAGAATGAACCATGCGGCATGAGCAGTCACGTGATGGTGACTCTTAGCATCTTCTTGGTTACACTGACATGTTCTTTTTTGCTTGCAACAACGCTGTGGACATATGATTTTGTCTGAACCTTATATGTTTACAAGTAAAATTATTACGTATATACTTGTTTTTGCTTCTCCATTACAGAACAGATGATGCAGCTGACGGTCATTACTACTACTGCAATGCTAACAAATTTTTTCCCCATGGAAATGTTTCTTTAGCACGAAGTCTCCTCAAATTACCCATCTGACCATCCAAAAAGTCATGTAGTTCTACACTAATATACTATTAAAACAGTTGTCTGTAATAATAACCTAGTTTGCAACTTTAAAAGACCTGTAAAAGCTGCGCAATACTAAAAAACGCGAACTATTTGCACTTGTTAAGGTTCCTTTCAATATCCCTAAAAGTACACGCACTAAAACTGGTATTATTTCCATTTTTGAAGTTCAGTAAATTTTCTATAATTAATGCCGAAGTGTAGGAGCAAAAACTTCCGAAAAAGCACTATTCAAAAATTGGTCAGTTTAAAACAAATTTTTGTGCATCTTTCCAATTATATAGAAAAGTTCTCATTTCACGAGGAAAGTGGCTAGTAGTGAATTTGTAGTGCATTTATTGAACTTTAATTTGCGTTCAAGAGCAAGGCAGTAGGCCCAACAGTTGTCTCGAAAATGGCATCGGACGCTTTAGTGAAAAATTGAAGTCCACTGCCGTATTTTGTCGCGTTACGAAGACGGCTTTACCTTCTAACCAGAGAGACCCCATCAAATTCTCGTTTCCTGCGGATTTAGGTGCGATCTATTATGCCGCAACAAAGTGCACCTTCCTTGGGAGATCGTTTGGTAGCAATGACGGAACGGCGTGCGCCATCTGGACACCTTTCACTGACCGCCAACCACCCCAGCGTACACCCTGCACCAGCCCCCTACACTGCACAGTGGGCGAAAATGAACTGAAATGTGTGCATCGTGTTTCACATGCACGTGTTAGAGCAACGCGTATTGAATTTTGTCACAGGTGAACCCCTCTATATACAGAATGTGTGTATATAAGTGTGTGTGTGTGTGTGTGTGAATAATCAAAGAGTAATACATTGCGTGATTGTCATTTCGGGATCACGTGATTTGAACATTTACAATTGTATTGTCATTTGGAAGATTATACTGGCACCCTGATTCAGCAAGAACGCAGAGGCACAGTCGTTATGAGTAGATTCAGAAAAGGGTAATCCGATTGAATTTGGTCGCTACCTGAATTTCAACGCAGATGTGCAACCTAGCGCTCACTTCGACGTACATTGTACCGTCGTGGAAATTTGTGGTATACCGAAAAAATGGTCAATGACAAAACGTGAGTCTTCGTCTCTGGCCCACGCTTAAACCGTTCAAACAATTTTCTCCATAATCCGTGATCGGTTTGGACGAACTCAAAACCCTACGCGTTTGAAACGCATATTTTGAGTTTTGGTGGTATTTTTCGTAGAACCTTAACAACATTCTCATTTTTAATAAAACGCTTGTAATTTTCTTATTTTTTTCCGCGTATAGAGCAAAGTATACTTATAAATAGACGCAGGTCTCATTTTCGTTTAACTTTCTCAACTTTTGAAAACGGCAAAAGTTAGAAATAATGTGAGAAAGTACGTACTGATGTAGTCTTACTAGTTTTTTCTGTGCGCTTTGTCCCCATTTTACCGCAGTGCGCCGCCGCCAGCAGCCCAGCTGCAGAGAAGGCTCTCCGCACCATGACGACTGAGTGGCCTGGTGGGCCCATCCCTCAATCAGTGACCCATACGGGGCGGATTTAGATGACCTAAATCACACGTCTACAAACATAATAAAATCATCAATAAAATGGTCTTAAAATGTTTATAAAATTCTCTAAAAGCAAAGAAAAATGCAGGAAAAAATTGATCAGAACCATTTCAGATGAACAACTCTAAGGTTTCGGATATGTGATGATTTAACTGAATCTTCTTCCTTTCATGCAAGTAAACTCAGCTTGCGAACTTTTGTTTTGGATTGTTTTGTACCAGAAAACCATGTCTTTAGTGATCGCGAAACTGAAAATGGCTCGTATTGGCGTAACAGGAATAGTATAGCGAAGAAATCGAATAGGCTGCTCAGGTATCCTATGAAAAACATTTGTTGCATTTTTTACTTATTATTCGAAACAAGCACCGTTAAAATGATATAAAAATTGATGAAATCGGCTAAAATGCTTTAAAAATGACACTAAAAAATAAAAATAAAATTATCGGTCGAAATCGACGATAAATGCAAAATAATCTTATAAAAATAGGTAGTTCCTTTTATCATAAGATAAAATTAATTTATATTATACTAAAAGGCATTGTTCTAAAGTGAAACAGAAAAAATGATGTTTCATTAAAATCCGCCAGTAGTGATCAATGTCTAGTGGTGACGCGAGCAGGGGCATAACTTCAGGGGTTGTTCATAATGCAGTTGACTGTGATATCACTTTCAGGGATGAAAACGGCAAATTCATTGTTTTTTTTTATTCCGGTAAACTGGTTTCGTAATAATTTGGTAAAACTTGTAGTTATTTCACCGGCCGGAGGCTGCTAATACTCTTATGCGCTCAGTCGGTGGCCTTATATTTTGAGGCGAATCAAATGGCTGAACCGGATAACATCATGTTCAAAGGAGAATTCTGCGGGTGGACCGCGTAGATAACGCTCTTGAAAACGTGACTTGCCTTCGCCTCTTGTTAGTTGTGGGACACGCTCCCCGCGTGGTTCCTTGGGAATGCAGCGGGCAACAGATTCAACACTAAATAGCGGCTCTGTTTTTCTTTCAACGTACCACGGCAACGACTCCACTTTGAGCGATGGAAATGAAGTTGTAAAGTGGCAGCTGACGGGTGTTGTAGAGATAGAGGAGTAAATGATAATGCGCACGCATGAGAAGGGAATTGTTTTTTTTCTGCATTTTTCGTCTATAAAAAGGCTACTTCAACGAAAAAATGTGGATTAATGTGGCGTCATATCAGTTGCCTAGTACAAATGTGACAAATATCAGCCACATGCATTTCATGCTCATGGACAGCGCTGGCGGAAGAGACGCTGGGCTGAACAATGGCAAACCTAGGGAGCGGAAGGGAAGAGGTGCCGTGTCGTGGGTGGCCACTTGGGAACCCCGTAGGCAGGCCGGTGGCGGAAAGGCGTTGGCGGAAACAGCGAGATGACGCAGTTCCGTCAGCCGGCCCAGAAGGTAATACAAACGGACCCCGGAGCTAAACTCCTTCTTCTGATTCTTGGGCGCGTCGGTAGGAAGTCTTGTGGGTTGTGCGCGCTGCATTTTAATGCATAGGCTACTGAAGCAGGGAACTGAAGCCGGCGTGCTACGTCGAGACGGGAGGCGCGGCATACTCGCTTGCATGCTCACGTAGGCTACTGGTGCAGCACACCAAATATGATATCTAATTATCAGGCCAGGTGGTAACCAGGAAACATTTCTAATAACGGGTCAATATTGTTTATTGTAATTATTGTACATAGTATTCAGGTGTTGGAGCATTTTTTCAAATAAATACTCAATAAATTACAAACCGTTCACGTCTGTGATTTATTGCCCCGGCAAAGACGCCACACTAAGAAGTAGCCACTACACTCTAGTATTTTGCTGAGTTTTGGTTCTGCCGTGGACGAATGATACTAGATAACGAAATTGTAAATTATTTTCATCTCGTGGTAATTTTCATTCGTAGGAACACGAATGTTCAGACTAGGGTGGTGGATAGTTCCAGACAAAGTAAATAGTTGTCAGGACGAGGAAGACCGTGAGAGGGAGATATTCGAAGGCTGCCTGCTTTTATTGCTCGTTTTGATAGTTTTGACCTCTCAATTTCAAGTGCGTCTGATTCAGTTGCTTAGAAGTTTTATGGTGGTCTTGGACTCAAAGGATCGCGGGTTCGAGTCCCGCCTCAGGCATGGTTGTATTGTGCGTGTCTCTGTATGTTTGTGACGGTCTGTTTCATCATTCATCATCATCATTATCATCAAAATTTCACCCCATCCCGCAGGGCTAAATGCAACAGCGTTAAAATGCTGATTCTCCAAAAAAAAATTAATGTGTACATTCCCCGATTATCAAGTCTGAGTATCGCACGTATCGCATAGTCCATTGAAGGTCGATTCTCGAAACAAAAAAGCAATAATAATAATAATAATAATAATAATAATAATAATAATAATAATAATAATTTCGAATCTAATATCGGCGTTCGCTGGTGAAATCATTGGGCTCTATTATGCATCTCCGTTGTTCTAGGTACGGGAGACTGATTACATTGTATTGTTGTGACTTATACGGGACACTGGTTGCATTGTTCGTTGTTAGCGCTTGGGATGGTGGCTGGCCTGGCGCGGTCTCTCTTACGGTCTCTGATCCCAGTGGCGCCATTCAGCCGGTGCATTTAGAGGAGGCGGTTGGCTGCTGTGCGGCTTCAATTCCACACCACTGCAGCTGTGCTCGCGTTAATTATTTATATTTTTCACTTCATGCCCGATCCCCGTATTTTAGACGCACATTCGTGGAAGCATTGTGGGAGGGAATTAGACTAGAAGTATAGCCACCAAATGAGCTGGTGAATGAGAGATACGCTAAAAAAACTATAAAAATACTTATACAATATTAAGTGGGTTAATTGTTCCGTACATCTCAAAATGCATAACGCTAATTTGTTTTAGATTTTACATATGATGAGAGGGGTAAGCGAGGAAATTCCAAACAACAAAATAATAAAAGGCAACTCATATATAAAATAGATTATGTAGACGTTCTTAGTGCTGTACTTTCGAATGCTCACTCCCCGGTCTCATACTCGCTGTTTCAGAGGCCCCAGTCATTCAGATGTCTCTCTCCTGCCATCGGAAATGGAGATGTCTCGAACAACAGCACTTTTTCGTCGTCTCTGATGTGACACGTCCGTTCGTATCACGTCACATCAATATCGTATTAGTAAGCGAAGTTTGTTCAGCGACGTATTGCAGTCGGCTGGGTTCATGCGAACGGAAAGCCGTTTGATGAAGGCTGTGACCGAAAAACCAATTTTGTTATGAATTGCATTAAGTTGTGTACGTTGTGTTTGGATTTCATTACGGTACTTAACTTTAAGATTAAGATGGACTTCGACTTAAGATGTACAATTGAGAGTCAATTTCGAACGTGTCATATATGAATTTTGAGCAAAATATACACATACATGAGAGGAAGGACTAATTAAGGAACACCAATTGGTCATGCCGTAAGTTTATTATTACGACATACGAATCACTTTGCATTAACAATATTTTGAAACACCAGAAGGGTTACTTTACTTTTCGAAATAACGGAGTGCGTGGGAAAGCAATTAAAATTGCAGAGCATAAAGATTAGTGGCACATTATTGTATGAGTTCAAAGTAAACACTAAGGCTGAGAATTGTTGATCCACTTTGCGCATATCGATTAGAAGACTGCATTGCACAAACGCTGCTGATTGCACCAAATAGATTATGAGTATACTCGACTACATGTAAAATATTATAATTACCCCTGCGTTGATCTCGAAATCAGCTGTTAAATCTTGTGCTAAAATCGAAATCATCCGCGAGAACCCTGGTTGACGAGCTGGCGTGCCATCGGAACCCCCGAATAGCTTGATTTTTTGATTGTTTTAGAGAGTCGGGCTCGTTAACAAACAGGGTCATTGGTCCCGTAAGTGTATTACATGTTTTTGCTCGAGAGGCTTCTCGTGATTGGCACGATTTACCGTCGGCTAGCGCGGTTTTCCCCAACATGGTATCTCCCACCAGCCGGAACAAGCTCTGTGGACCCGGCCGTTCACCCGGAATGTGTACTAGTGCAATGCGTGTTAGTGTAAGTGTGTGTGTAAGGGAAGGGGATAAGACAAGGAAGAGGTAGGAAAGATCGCCCGCCGTCCGTGGTCCGTTTGATAGGATACTGATCCGGCATTCGCCGGCATTCTGTATTTTTGAGTATCTTAGCAGTAGTGGAGTTAGTTTGCACCGTTTTTTAAATCACGCTTACTATGGTAAGTGTTATATACACAAATAACACAGGAGTAAACAAATTAAATTTATTGAATTAAGTGAGTACTACTTTCGCAATTCAACTGGTTTTATGGAAGTAACTACCCCTAAAAGTCATACTGTGATTTTCTCGTTAAAAATGTTTTAGGTGATATTTACTTGTGAATATTTTGTATAAAGCATTTATTGAAAAGGTGTATGTTTCACAAAGAATAAATTATTTTCGAAAAAACGAAAGTAAACCATCCCTACATTGCGCCACTAGTGGTTCAACATCTTTGGAATGTGCTAGAAAGGTATGGGGAATCAGCCCATTATCCAACACTAAGAATAGGAGTGCTTAGAGAAATAGCACGCGCGCTAGTTTTCGTTTTCTCTCTTCTTCTCTGTTCTGCGACTACATTTCGCAATACATTTGCAATATACGTTACAATTTTTTGGTGAATTAATCACGTTACAGTGAATTCGATTATGAACTCGCATAATTTCATTTGGAAGGAAAAGTTGTTTTTGAACATTGCAGTACGTATCTGTCAACTTTTCATTTTAAAATCCGGGATTATGTCATTTTATGGAAATTTACTTGTGTGTTTTGTTATTGTTCATGGAACATTCACATCGCGGTTCGACTACTTTAATCATATTATCCATACCGCATTGGCGTACTTCCTGCCGTTGGATTAATCTGGCGAGTTGCCCGTGACTTTTTTCTTTATCGACATTTGAAGTATTATGTACGAATCCAGATTTGACAGCCGATACTGATTTTTGTAGGTCAGCAAAAAGTATGATCAGGGAGTTTTCATCGTGACTCTTCAGTTCTTACTAATTTTTAAAAGAACTTTCAATTTTTCTGTGATGTCATACCTAATATGAAAGCATGTTCAAATAATTCTTATAAATTTAAGGGCTAACTGTTCAGAACATTTCAATTTCTAAATAAGATAAATGCTTCATTAATTAGCAGACACTTTAAATTGATCTTTTGGAATAGATTTTTAATAATTAATAATTAATAAATATGATAATATTCGGTTATTTACTCGGTTTGTATGAGCCCTATTCCGTTCTACAAAAAAACCATCAACGTGAGATGCACACCAATATATGTATGAATACATAATCTGTTTTTTCTCTTTCCTGTAATGAAAAAGAGAAAAGAAACCGTTTCGTGCAAACGTGACTCTAATATAAAACATGGACTTTTTATTCTTATCACGAACCAGAAGAAATATATTTCTGATTACGGTAGCAACCACGCTGAGATTGCTATAACAAGGTAAAAATAACATCTATAAATTATTCATTTCCTTTTATAGGTGATGTGTGAATCAGGAAATCAAACCACTACTCATAACAATGGTGAAAGATATGACTAAACAGAAAGCATTACGAAAGTTTGTGTCAGAATTTGTACTTTTTAGCTATTATGTAATAACTAAGTACCGGATTTTTAGGTGATGTATCTAGAGACAAAGCTCATTCGGAGCTTTCATGTTTTACGTCTAACATGTTATGTAACTCAATGGAAAGCATTTCAGAGACTTGCTTTGCACCTAAATTGCACGTAAATTACCCCTCCTTATTTCTCATCTATTTTCCAACCTTCGCAAAAAAAACTTATTTTGAATGTGCACTTTACATGAACACACGCTGTTTAAAGTTAATTCAAACAATATTTGTGCAAGTCATGCACTTTGTTTTGCTACACTTTGCTCGAATGTAATCTGCCTCTATTTTTAATCCCAGGAGAACAAAAGAAAAGAAGACCTATTGCCGTTCATTACCATTAGTTGTGAATAATGTGCTATTGAAAAATTACAAAATTTGTGCCTAAAGATGACGATCAACTTCGTCGAAACGTTGTGTTGGACTAATAATAAAAGTTAAATATTTATGATTACCTAAAAATATTTACTATGTATTAGAGTTTTTTTAAATAGTTACATAACTGTCTTTATAATTCCGGATCTTTAGTTTATCAAAATGTGTTCATTACCAATTATCGCGACAGAGCTGTCTTTTTTTGCCGGATATCTTGCCGATACCAAAGGTGCTTCAAAACGAACATCATTAAGTTCTGATATATTTAGTATGTTACTCTTTTAAGTCTAATATTTGCGCACTTCTGATGGCAAATCTGATGTTTTCTCAGCAAAACGCATCAACTAAGAGCCTATCAGCATTTACTTCATCGGTAACACGAGAACATATTTCCAACAAATCCTACAGCCCATCACACTGCATAGAATTGTGAATTGGATTGCATAGAGTATCACAAGTATTTCGTAAATAATAAAACATCGCTAATAAATTAATATAGTTCACGACGAAAGTGCTTACTAAATGTCCTTCAATTTTTCTGTACACAAAGAAAGCACTACCAATCTCCGTTTACTACCTCACCCCAGTGTAACTCCTTGGATAACGTGGCGTGGATAAAACATTGGATTTTTTATGATGAAAAATTCAAAAAAATGATAATTAATTTTGTTGGTAACATTGACGATGATGGATCTGTTGCGTAGGAACAGCTGAAAAACCTTTTGCACAATAGTGCTTTGGAAAATAATTATTGTGTTCACTCCTTCAAATTCCTTTGTTCATCTATCAACCAACTACAGAGGGGCAACTGCTTGCCACTAAACTGTGGTAAATTTTCACCGAAGTAAAGAAGAGTATAGAAGGATTTACTTTTCAGAAATTGGAACAGTGTTTGGACAAACTTTCAGATGTTTTAAAGGTTACAAGCGCTGATGATTTGCTATTAGAAGAATTCACTCGTGGAATAGTCCTATTATATACCACTCGTGCTTTGGGAATTCTCACATAAATCTCCTCCTTACTTCGCGAGTTGGGAGTTTATCGACAAATCCAAAGCACTGGTGGTATTACCTATGATAATATGCCTAGTAATAGAAAAGGTGAGTTAGAATAAGATGTTCTGTGATTACAAAATTCTTTAACCTCTAATGAAAAAGATTTATGTAAAGAAGCTCCTATGAACACATTTTTATGTTTTCCATTCATTTTCCAAATTGACTCATTTACCAAATCATCAGCTTCTAACAAAGGGGCACAGTGTAAATTTTCGTAATAAAATACGTTCTTAACACTGTCTTTTGTGCACTTTCCTTCGGCCACACATATCTTCATTACTCGCGCGAACTCTTAGGAAGCCTTGGGACACTTTCGATGAAGAAACAACACCGAGAACTCGGAAGGAGAATGGACTGTTGTATTTCTAAACAGAACCCTGGGCCACCGGGGCGGTCTCTCGCAGCCCAACTTTCGGCCGGTCATCTCCCCTCGCGAGAAGGTTATCGGTGAGGCGGCTCCTCGCAGAGCTGGAAGGTCGTGGCCGGGCCCGGGCAGCGGGGGAGGCGGGGGCGGATGGAGTGGCGGAGATGGGCGACCCGGTGACGAGGGGGCGGATGGAGAGGCGGAGCCG